>MU697975.1:59612-70763 GCA_026770625.1 Nicotiana glauca
TCCCTCTCTCTTATTTTGTTCAGAGAATGTGTAAAAATGAGGGGTTAGGGCGTTATATTAAAAAGGGGGTCGGGTTTTTAAAATTAGGAAATAGAAGCCCGGGTGAGATCTGCGGTCCATTCTGCGATCGCAGAACCGAAATGCGGTCCGCATATTGGACTGCAGAACTGACCCTAATCACTAAACATCTCTTCCTGTTAATGCGGTGGAAATGCGGTCCGCATTTCGATTCTGCGATCACAGAATGGACCGCATTTTCAACATCAACTTTGACCAATTCTCTGGTTCACTATGCGGCAGGAATGCGGTCCGCATTTCGATTCTGCGATCGCAAAATGGACCGCATTTTTGACATCATCTTAGACCAATTTTTTGCTTCACTCTACGGTAGGAATGTGGTCCACATAGCTGATTTGCGACCGCATTCTTGACCGCAGAAATGATAATTTTCTGGAAAAAAATTTATTCTTTTGATTTTTAAAGCTTAGATATTCGGACCTTGACACTATGAGCTACTAGGTTTTAAGCACAAAATTTTACGGGGCCTTACACTACCGACCCGCCTTGGATGGCTTGGGAGGTTGCTCCGATGGCCGACTGGCTCAAGATTCTGCCCGTTTTCAGATCATTTTCTATCATTTCCCCAATTTTAATTGCCTTCACAAAAGGCTTGCCCATGGCCGACATCATGTTTTGGAAGTAATCTGCTTCCTGGGCCTGAAGGAAGACAATGACCATTTCTACTTCACCCATGGGGGGTTTCACCCTCGATGCCCGTTCGCCCCACTTAATAGCATATTCCCTGAAGCTTTTCGAGGGCGTCTTTTTCAAATTTGCTAAGGAATTTCGGTCCGGTGCGATGTCGATATTGTATTGAAACTGCCTTACAAAATATCTGGCAAGATCGTCCCAAATGTGCTATCGTGAGACGTCTTGGTCCATGTACCATTCTGAGGCAATGCCTACTAAGCTCTCTCCGAAGTAAGCCATCAACAACTCTTCTTTTCCGCCGGCCCCACACAGCTGATTACAATACTTTTTCAAGTGAGCGATGGGATCGCCATGACCATCATACTTTTCGAACTTTGGCATTTTAAACCCCGATGGCAAGTGCACATGAGGGAACATGCACCAATCTGTATAAGAGACACTTTTCTGCCCGCTTAAGCCTTGCATATTCTTTAAGCTCTGCTCAAGGCTTCTCATTCTTTTCGCCATCTTATCTTATTCAGGAGTTTTGGGAGTTTTATCTTGACCTGGTGTAAGCTCAAATGGTTGTGGCTGAGAGTAAGTATATGTGGGATATTGAGGAAGATCCGCCTGAAAGACAGGGTTTTGGAAGGTGAAAACCGAAGGATCAAAAGCAGGCCTTGGCAGTGAAGGTTGTGTTGTAGGATCGCATGGTGGAGCAGTGAAAATGTTAGGAGCTGCTCCTGATGGGAACACCTGGGGGTGGACCTCAGAAGGTGTTCCTATGAAGTGGGCAGTCATAGTAGGCTGTCCTAATGGAGTATTTGGGTGGCTAATGGGGACGTTGGAAGTACCACCGGATCTAGGAAATAGTTCAGGAAATCCAGGGATGGCGCTTGGAGGTTCTCTTCCATTGGTCCAGGCGTTCCACATCTCCTTGAGTCGGAGGCGTAGTATTCGGTTCTCTTCCGCTGTGGTAGATTCGGAGGCCGGGATCCCTGAGATGGGGTTGTCTTCAGTAATGAGAATTGGTGGCAGAGTCATTTCAGACGACATCTCTGTACTTCCTTTTGATCTGGTGAAATATCGATGTGATGCCAGCTTATCACAAACCAACCACCGTTTCTAAATGCCTAAGCTGGAGATTTGACATCAACAACAGTTAGTTTGAAACAAGTAACAGATAGATAACCGCACATTGGGGTGTGATGCACCTATACATTTAAATGAGTATCCACGTGGTTGCCACGGTTGCATGCGTCATCCCGACTTTTCTTCCCATTTCTTTTCTGTTGATTTCTGTTTGCTTGCTTTTGCTTCCTTGGTTTTCTCTCATTTTGATTTTCTCTCCATTTTTCTTTTCTTTCCGGCCTTGCTCTTTTTGTGTTTATTTTCCACTCTTATTTTCCTTTTATTTCCTTCCCTCGTATTTCTTTTTTTTTGCTCTCGTTTTCTTAGGATTACGGTCGAATCTTATGGAGATTGCCTATGTATCATGACCCCACATGAATCAGACCAAACGTAGTTCTTGCAAATAAGGTAAATAAGCTAACTCTTTTTTTTTCTTTTTTTTTTTTTTTGATATTTTAAAAGAAATGCTTTAAAAGGAAAAGGAAAATATTTTTTGATTTTTGATTTTGATTTTTCTTTTTGTTTTTTTGAAAGAAAGACTTCTAAAAATTCCTTTTCTTTTTATTGTAACTTTGGAAATTTTAGAAGTAAAAAGAAATATTTTTGTTTGAATTTTCATTTATTTTCTCTTTTTCTAACACGAAAGAAAAATATTTTTTTTTGGATTTTGAAAGTTGCCTCTTAATTTTCGAAAGAGGAACTTTTACGAAAATGTTTTGGATTTTTGAGCAAAAATATTTTTCAGACTCAATTTTCAAAATTTGTTTTTTTATTTGTGAAAGAAAGAGATTTAAGGAGTATTTTAATGATTTATTTTGACCTAAAAGAAAAAAGTGGCTATTTTTCAAAAAATATTATTTTAGCAAACAAAGACTCGGTTTTGTTGATACAACCTTTCAGCACTTCTGGGAGGAAGATTTTAAGGTTGTGCCAGCAAACCATTAAAAAATGACTCAGGGTGGTTGTTCTTGCAAAAACAGCCTTCCGACGCCCTTTTGGGGACATTCGGCTTATTTTAAACAAGAATGGCATCATCCGACTTATTTATGACAAAAATTAAAATTTTGACATTTTTTGGGCTATTTTTGCAAAAGGGAGGTTGGACCCGATGAGGGTTGTCTATGTATCTCACATCCGGTGAGAATCAAACCAGCGTAGTTCGGGAAGATCGTCAAAAATCAAATGTATATTTTTTGAACAACAATTTTTCTTTATTTTTTCTTTTCAAATATTTTTTTCGAAAATCCGGCAAAATTTCGGTACTATTTGGGCATTGATTTTTCAAAAACAAGTGGTTACCCTTACTTAGTCCTAACACTTCTATTTTTCTCAATTTTCTCTCATTATATACAAGCCGGTCAACATGCAAAGCCGAGCAAATAAATGCGCAAGTAGCACGTAAGATGCATCAGGATGGTCTTTTTCATTTCAGGTCACCTGTCCTAGACGGACCCAACCCCTGTGTTGAGTCCCCTAAGTCAAATGCACATGATGCAAACAAACGTCCTACTAGGGATCTGGCATGAGTTTTTTTTCTTCTAGGTTTAAACCCTAGGTTTATTGGTCTACTTACCCGAGGGACAACTCGAGCCGAGGGGGAGGCAGCGTATCGGGGATACAGAAGCTCCGCTGGCTTAGCAACTTATCCAATCCTCGTTCTAAATGGGAAAAAGACTCTAAACAGAAGAGAAGCTACACGAAGTGCACCCTTCTCCATGATGTAGAAGACTCATAGAGAGGAAGTGATTCATAACAGTTTATATATAATTCAACAAATATCAAAGCGGTAAAATATTTAGCACATATAGCATGGAACATGTAGAAAAATCAGATAAAGCCAAATATAATAATTATACTAAGCTTGAATTTTTGAACCCTGAATCGAAATTCTGGGTTCGTATCCCTAGCAGAGTCGCCAAAGCTGTCACACCTCCTTTTTACACACCTACCCCGAAGGGTAATGTATAAGGGAGTTTTTTCAATTAAAGTGACATTATTCAAAATGGGATTATTTATTTGTTTAGAGTTGCCACTTAGGATAGGATTAGCTTTTGGTGTCCCAAGTCACCGGTTTAACTTGAATCCCAAATTGAGGAAAATTTTAACTTCCCAGTTGGAGTCTGCGAACCAAAGATTCTGAATAAGGAATTTTGTTGACCCGAGGGAAGGTGTTAGGCATCCGTGGATCCCGTGGTTCTAGCACGGTCGCTTAAATTATTATAAATAGCTAAAATCTAATTTTTTATACATGTTATCCTATATTGCAATTTAAAAATTATTTACCATTTTTAATTAAATTTTTTAAGAAAGTGAACGTCGTTTAAGAACGTGTTTTTGGATCACGTCACATGAAATGTACCCGGATCCTCGACACACTTTTATCCAACATTTTGGGATTTGGATTTGGGTTGCATGAAATGCACACCCGTATTTAGGAAGGTAACATTATTAAAAAGTGTGCCTAAAGTGACTAACGCGTTATTAACTTTGCGGGAGGCCAAGAAAATTCGCTAAATGGCACGTCCCAAATTATACGTATTTTAATCTAAAACATTTGAGGGCCACGCGATTTATCCATTTTGTTTGGCGCGGTGCACCTCGTTTATTTTAAGGATACCCTAAAGCAAGCTATTATTTTCTATTGAATTTGTCTCTAAAAGGGCCTGATTAATTAGCATTACAAAACTCGGGCCTCAAGTTCAAGTCCGAATTCAAATAAAAAGGTAAAACCTCTTAATTCGAATTCGCTACCTAACTCGAAGGCCCAAATTTATAGTTGAAATTTATTTCACTGCCATCATATCCAATACTTAGTGAGTAGATTGAGATCCTTCGTATGTTCACACCAACGTTCAAGACTTTAGGCCTCAAACGAGCCCAATATAAAGCAGTAAACTGGGCTTCAACATTAATTTTATCCTTCATAATAATTGCGGCTCCGAAGACAATATAAAAGCAGTAAACTGGACCTACTACTCAAACTAATTTCAATACCAATATTGATCCAATTAAAGGGGGCTGAGATATGGACTTAATACTGATATACATGAAGGATGGAAATGGAAAAACTAAATGAAAGGTACTGGGGGCACCATTTCACGCACCAAACGACAACAACTATTTTTGTTTACGTGTGACTATTGGACTATAAATTAATACGAACAATTGTAGGGAGCAACTATCAATTATATTGGAATGTTAAATCCGCTCAGACCTAGTATGTATAAGTGCAGATTTCCTGGTTTCAAAACAAACATGCCTGTTCAAATTAACATATTGAAATTCTATACTCTAAATTGGTTATTCAAACTAAAAATGAATTAATATCTAATATCTAATATAAGAGCTGATTACAACCATTGATAAAGTCGAAACCTGCAACTAGAGCTTTAAATGAACTATAGATTCATTGTTTGGACCATAGCTCTTAAAATAGGCTCATATTTTTTTATGCAATCAACGAAAACTTGGAAATGAATTAATCATGATTCTAAAATCCTATTATGGCAATCTAAACCTAACATTTGCATGCAACATTCAGGTCATTAAGAGAATAACTTACAACTTAATTCAAAAGTATTTAAACAGTCTCAAAACAGTCCAGTTCATGTTAATTACAATAAAGTATACTAAAGTATCGAAAACAACAGAATCTATAACAAAAAAAGCTTCAACTTCATTCCAGTTTTTCAACTTGAGATCTACATTGTAATGAACTCAGGAAATGTACCTGGAGATTACAGCAATGAGGAGGAGAAGTCAGTAGCAGTAATAAAACTCAGCAACAGTTCAAAGAAAAATTCGAAACCCAGGAATTGTTCCAAGTCAAAGCAGATCTAGTAAATCAATCAACACAACTTGAAGAAACCCAAATAAACTTGAAATTGAACATAGGAACACTAGGAACTCAAATTAACAGCTGAACTTCAAATCAATCTAAGAGAGAGCTTCAGTGTAACAATATTTTTTTTTTGAGTTTTTATGCTGTTTTTGCTTTTTGTTTTTGTTTTTTGTGTGTGAAGAAAACTAAGATCTAAAAGGAAATGTCTAATTGTAGGAGTTCAAATTTGAGTATTTGAATTTGAAATTCAGATTTCAGATCCTAAGACTTGCAGAAAACTTTTTTGGGGGGAATTTTAGGTGCTAAAACTTCTGGGGAATTTTCAGGTGTTCAAAACTTGTTAAAAAAGGCAGGGGAACTGCCTTTTATAGGTAGAAATGAGGGGGAAGCTTCCAGATTTCATTTACCCCTTTCCCCTTTTTATTTTCAGTTTTTTATTCATTAGTCCTTCATTTTCTAACTTGTTTCTCAACTTACTGCCCCGAGTTATTGATATTTCGATTGGATTCCTATTTTAGAAGATCCTAGAAGGTTCTAGTTTCAACTACAACATTCCTATCCAATCCTAAATACCTAGATTACCCCTGAACTATACTGAAATTACCAACTTAATGTCAATTAACCCAGCCCTATTACTTTGATCAAAATTAATTCTAGTTAACAAAGCAAAAATGTACTAATTAGCTATATCCAAACACTACCAATTGTACTGCAGAAAACCTAAAAATTAAACTAAGAACTATCACAAATCCAATTAACTGGACAATTAATTCTAGTATCAATCAAGCCCAGGTTAAAAACAATCAAAATCAATAGAGAGAATACAAAGAGAAGAATGTAAGAAATCAGAATCTAATCAAACAGAATTGAACAACAGGCAAAATACTAATTAATCAAAGCTAAAAAATAAAAAAATCAAATTCTAAAACAAACACAGGCAGAACAGGATTAACAACAATAATAATAAAAAATAATCATAATAACAGAATAACACTTAAACTAACAGAATCAAAACAAAACAAGAATCAAATCAAGATTAAACTAATGAAAATCAGAAAATTAGGAAGAAACTTACTGATTTAAAAAATAAATGGCCCCTCCTCGAATTTGGTTCCCAAATAATGTTATGTGTTTATTCTTGATAAGAACAAATACATAGCATTACCTTAGGACCAATTCGAAACCCGACCTTTCTTCAGAAATTTGAAAGAAACCCTAGATCTAAAGCTCCGGCTGTTTCAGTTAGGTTTAAGGGTAATTGGTTTGGGGTTTAGGTAGGGAAGGTAAGGAGAGTATATGGTGTTGATTTGGTAGGGTTTGGGTGGAGGCGCCGCCGTCCATGGTGGTGGCGGCGCCTAGGGTTTCAAATATTTGAGGTGTTTGGTTGGGATTCGAAAGAAAACAAGGGTGGATTTGTAATTAGGGGGTTGAGATGGTGTAGGGGTGTAAGTTTGGGTGTCATTGGGCGCCGGGCGCCGCCATAGGCGATTTCCGGCAGGCGGGCAGGCGGCGGCGGAAAGCAGTGGCCTGTGAGTCTCTAGGTTAGAGATGAGAGAGATGAGAGGGTAGGGGGGATCTGAGGGGGTAGGGTCCGTTAGGACATATATATATCAAGAACATCGTCAGTTCTCATCCGTTGGATGAAAAAAATCAAGGGTTGTGATTAAAACTTGAGGAAACGGGGTCGTTTTGGGATGGGGCAGGCCAGGCCGGACTGGGCTATAGGTTTGGATCATTCAGGGGTCTCGTTTCAATTGGGCTGGATCAAGCATTGGCCCAAAATGGTGGCCTGTTGTTTCTTTTCTTTAATTTCGTTTTTATTAGCTTTCTTTTCCTTTCCTTCTTTTATTTATTTAATTTTTTTTCTTAGATTTTATCAGGTACAATTAAAAATAGACAAAATCTGATTTAAATCCAAAATTAAACTAACTAATTCTCAAAATTAAACCAATCCTAGTTTAAAGAGGAAACTTAAGGAAAAATCAAAAATTGAAAGTAAAACAATATAAAAGATTATTTTAATTATTTTCTCCTATTTTCAATGATGTTAATTAATCTAAGAATCTAGAATTGGGGTCCTAAATGCAAGTATGCTATTTTGTAATTTTTCTTTTCATTTTTTATAACAACTAAAAATGCACACAAAAAGCAAAACACAAAATCACGCAATTAATTCCTAAAAATTCAAATACTAAAAGAAAAATTTTAATTTTAATGAATTCTATAGGAGTAATTTAAGTGCGGCAAAAATCACGTGCTCACAGTAATTAAAAATTTGAGAGAAAAAAGATCGTATTATATGATCGTCTAATAAAATGAAGATAAGAGATTCTAAGTGATATCATATGCTGCATTAAGTCTGATGAATCATATTGTGATAAATTTGATGAATCATATTGTGGATGTAGTGTACAAGATACGAGTTCATTCCAAACCAGCATACTTTGGATCAGATCATGTATAAATGTTAAATATTCTCTAAATAAGTACAAATAATAGATTTCATTTCCAATAAATCAAATTGACTGTGATAGTTTAAAGTCGAACTCATAAAACTTGAATTCTGAATCCGACTTTGATCATGTTTTCAGCCTTTCTATAGTAGTTTTTGCATGCACCAAACCCTCATCTTTCTTGTTTTTCCTTGGATGCAGCAATTTAGACAGAAACCCTCTTTTCTTCTTCTTCTTCTTCCCGTTATCTTCCATTTCTCCTTCTTTCCTCCTCGTAACAAAAACCAGTGATCTACTCTTTGTAAGCACATTATTACACTTATTACCACTTCTCAAGATAGCTATAGTTTTCATCCTGCGATACGACGGAGAAGAACACGGCGAAACATCGGAAGAGGAAGATAAAGAAGACAAAGATGACGATGAAGAACAAGACGAAGTAATAGTTGTAGTATTGTTGCGTGAAGTTTTTGAAAGCTTAGAGAGCTTTTCACTTAGACAAAGGGAGCAAACCCCTGGCGACTGCTGGTGTTTTGAATGCTTTTTGCATAACATAGTACAGGGCTTTGCTTTGTTGATTTGTTGCTGATTTCTGAAAATTCTCCATTTATTTTCCATGTTGTGTGTGTGTGTGTGTGTGTGTTGGTTGGGAAGTGTGGGGCTTTGAGGCTATAAATAGAATGAAAGGTGCATGGCGCAGGTGGTTTCGGTGATAGTTCATGTGAGTTTCATAGCGTGCTTCTTGAAATATTATTAAACCACTATTTTTGACGAGTTGTCATTTGTTGAGTTTTGAAAAGTACTTCTGTTGTTGATGGCCCAAAATGCAGTTCTAGAAATTGAAATTAAAATTAAAAAGGGACGGTCAATTTTGGGTAGGCAAAGCAAGTTGTCTTCGGAAAAAGGTAGGTTTGTATGAAGAATTTATGTTTTTATTTATGCACAAATACTATAAAAGTATTTATATAGTACAGTTACGTTACTTATACGTGATTATATTTAAATATTTATGATAATTGTTTCCTCCGTTTGAATTTAGACGACACATTTTAGTTATCGAGAGTCAAACTGCGTCAAGTTTGACCAATATTTAAAATATATTTCGTTATCATATTGATATGAGAAAAAATGTAACTTATAGATACTTTTATGTGGTTCTGTATATTTAAATTTTAATTTTAAACTACTAAGCTAAAATAATTTAATTTAGCTTCAAAGTTTAGTCAAATTGACTCTCGATAAGCGAAAGTATTCGATTTTAATATTATTAGGTTTCCTAAAAGACAACAACAAATAATCGTCGTTAATAAGTGGAATTAGTATATAACATAAAAATAAGGCAGATTGCTTGCTACATATATACACGGTATAATACATTGAAAGAGTATATATATGAACTATTCATGTTGTTAATGTATATTACAAGTTAAATTCTAAAATGATTAAAACGGTAACTAACTTGTTATAGTCGATAAAACTACACCAATTGTGCAAAAGTAATCGGTACTATCAGTTTCTATAGGCTTTGTTGGAAAATGGCTTGAAGTGATGGTCTGAGGATGGAGAGAAAAACTTACGCTAGCTGGTTACACAAAATTACATTACTCTATCATCATTAATTAATAAATTAATTAAGCTACAAATATACATTAATTAACTAAAACTGAATAATAAAGTTTATGCAGAAGTTACATATCATGTTATTATTTTAGTGTCTATAAGGAGTGTAAGGCAAAAAACAATTCCAAATGAAATCTGTGACTAATTCGGGAACAGAAAAGCATAGGTAAATAAAAAATAGATGAAATTTGACGAGGACGACTTTTGTAGGATCAAAATCTAACATTACTATGCAATTTTTGTTTAATTATATGGTCACGTTTATTTCAAGTTAGCACATATTTAAACTTTGAATTAAAAATTTAAAGGAGCATATTAAAGTCGCTGATTTTACTTATTTCCTTTTGATATTTAATAAATGTTCATTGACTTCAGTTTTATATAAGATGACAAAATCTATTGAACCATAAAATAAGGTGGTGAACCCCCTTGTCTCAACAACTGCAAATCATCCAAACCCCACTAACTTAAAAGTTGCAAAGCAGTCAATGAAGATTGAAAGAGCCAGGAAATTGAGAATATTTGAATTGAAATTGAAAAGAGTACTCGAATTTGAAGTAGAAAAAAAATGTTTTGTGCAATTTGCACACATAGACGACCTCAAGACTCCCATTTAAGACATATATAGCCGAAGTTCTTAACAAGAGGAGCAATTTTGTCGCATTTACGTTCCTATGCCACGTAGGAAACCTTATTACCCTCAACGTTTAAGGTTTGATTTAATTACACTTAGTATACCAAATTACCAATTCTTTACCATCATTAATTAAGGGTATAATTACTTGTATACTTTTTACTCCTTAATTCAAGGAATCTGCACGTTTCTCTCTCCTAACCCCTCAGTCCCACCCACGTTTTACCCACACCCA
This sequence comes from Nicotiana glauca, assembly GCA_026770625.1. NCBI lineage: Eukaryota > Viridiplantae > Streptophyta > Magnoliopsida > Solanales > Solanaceae > Nicotiana > Nicotiana glauca. The sequence goes on from MU697975.1 coordinate 70,217, forward strand.
CGTTCTTTTTACCATTTTCCATCTTCTGAAACTAAATTCTCCCTCTAAATTCACAGAAATTTGAAAAAACCCTTCAACAAAGTTGGTTCCCCATTTTACTCCAGTTGAAGTTCATCAATGAAGAACAACAAAGTTCATCAAAATTAAAGTCAAATCTTCAAAGTTCATACATACATTTACCTTCAGCTTCAAATTTTCTCAATGAAGAAGAACAAACCTTCAAAGAGACAAGAGAGCAACAATTCCACCATTGACATACATTAAAAAGTGTCACGACCCCAGTTCACCCTCCATGAACATGTCCTGATGGCACCTAGTCCCTACGACTAGGTAAGCCTAGCAATGCGGAAGATAACCATAATTGCGGAAGTAAATAAAATAAACTGAATTAGTAAAATAAAAAAAATGGTGCCTAAGGTGCCGCTTGGCACATACCATAACAATTCTCGAAGCTAACAACATTTTTCAAAACCCGAAAACTCACAAATCACAAGCTAAGGGGATACATAAGAGGCTCTGACTCAAGAATATCTATACAAAGGAGAAA
>MU697975.1:71966-98474 GCA_026770625.1 Nicotiana glauca
TCTCTACCGATACGCCTCCTTCCAAGGCTGACAGAACTGAACGGGAGTACCTGTATCTGCACAACAAAAATGTGCAGAAGAGTAGCATGAGCACACCACGGCGGTGCCCAGTAAGTATCAAGACTAGCCTCGATGGAGTAGTGACGAGGAACAGTCATGACATCTACCGGTCAATAATAGTATAATCATAGGAACAATGGTAATGACATATGAATATGCAAAGAATGCATGAACGACCAAAAATGCTACACTTCACAATAAGGGTAAATACAACAATTATCAAAAAGAATATAATAAACGATGATGCAAAACAACGGTAAAATCACAACCAAAATCCTAAGGTAACAACACAGTAGAGAAAAGAAACAAGTAAATAATTCCTATCATACAATGATGTTCACCGAAGGTCTTATCCCATTCTTTCCACAATTTCACCAAGTCTCTGACTAACCACAATTCACGAAGAACTAGCATCTGAAATCTAACAATTGGCATCCTGTGTCCCATCAATCTCATGGTCATACAGACAACTAACTGGCTAACTAGGGCCACTCTCCTCAAAATATAATGGATAAGCGAGGCGTGCCACCACCCTTAGAAAAAGTCAGGAGGAATTTACCTCTAATAGGAGTACTAAGCTACGTGTATGCTTGTGCAAATGTTTCTAACAAAAATTCTATCAACCAACAAACATGAAAAAGGCGGACGGACCGCACGTACGATGTTCCTTCACAACTCCCAAGCGGTAACGTTCATATAGAATAATAATCCACAATCACAATAAAAACAATAGAAATGCCTCAACAGGCCGTCACAACTCTATACAATCAATCCCTGACATAGCCCACCTTATTCCGCCACGTGTGCAATAAATGATATAACAGGCACCGCCTTATTTCGCCACACGTGCATAACAATGTCACACCTTATTCTGCCACATGCGCAACCCACATATAAGCATATAACATATCCCGCCTTATTACGCCGCATGTGCAAACATCAATAACAACAATAGCACGACAAAGACCTCGTGCAACCTTTCAACAATAACCGCACGGCAGAAACCTCGCGCATCACAATATCAACAATCGCACGGCAGAAACCTCGTGCATCACAATATCAACAACCGCACGGCAGAAACCTCGTGCATCACAATATCAACAATTTAACAAGGTGAAAATCTAACAAGAATGATAAATGCAGCAGTATAATAATGCAAATCAACGAAGCAATAACAACTACCAGGATAAAATAGAAACACAGGGCAAACACCACTAAATCTCAATACCAATGAGGGTCTCCCAGGATACCGTCCTGTAGCCCTCTCCTCAACTGTCCAGTGGATCTCCCGGGAATTGAAGCCGAAGTCCATCACATTTAAATATCTTGGATCTCCCGGGAATCGAACCCGTAGTCCACCTTATCAATAACAAAGGATCTTCCGGGAATTGAACCCGTAGTCCCAAAATAAAAGTGCAGTCACAGCCAGAAACAAACCAAGGGATAAATATGAAAGACGAAGTAGCAGATAGAACTGGCCTAGCATGCTTCATGTAGTACGATTAAACAACTTAGCAATTAGGCAATTATATCAGGTAGACATGTTTTCCTAATCTAACACAAGTAATAGACTTCAACTACAACTTCATATTCGGTGATTACAAGGATCTAAGAGCCTAAAGGATCAATTTACCACAAATAAATCCGAACACGCACTCGTCACCTCGCGTGCAAGGAATACAATCAAGAAAGAAGACTCAATCCTAAGGGGAAGTCCCCTACACAAGGTTAGGCAAGATACTTACCTCAAACCGGCTAAAATCAACTAGCAACCACGTTCTTGCCACGAGTTCTTGACTCCAAATGGCCCAAATCTATTCAATTAAATCACATATTGTAAATAACATCTCAAGCAATTGATTCTACTATTTAATTCAAAGCTAAAGCGCGAAATTAGGCAAAATGACCAAAATGCTCCTCAGGCCAACGTCTCGGAATCGGATAATTTTTACATTTTCATAACCCTCGTACTCTCACGAGTCTAACCATATAAAAATCTCTCAAATCGGAGGTCAAATGCCCCCTCAAAACTAAATAACATGGCCTATGAAGTTCTACCCATTTTTCATTAAAAATCTGAAATTAACGGATGAAATTTAAGAGGAGATTCATGGAAATTAGTCTAAGTCGAGTGAGAAATACTTACCCAAGTTGCCCAAGTGAAATTCCCTTCAAAAATCTCCAAGGACCGAGCTCCCAAGTCAAAAATGTGAAAAATGGCATAAACCCTCGTTTGAAGAACATATAATCTGCCCAGGCATTTTGTTCATCGCGAACGCGTAGATGGGCTCGCGTTCGCGGAGAAGGAAAAATGTAAGTGGCTGGGGTTACCCTTCGCGATTGCGAAGACAAGACTGCAAACGCAAAGGTCTAGGCTGGGGGCCTTCGCGACCGCGACGTGGGCTACGCGAACGCGTAGAAGAAAAATATGAGGGGTCCAGATGTGGCCTACGCGAACGCGTTGTCAAGGACACGAACGCGGAAAGGGAGAAGGTTGTTCTTCGCGAACGCGGGTGAGGGGGACGCGAACGCGGAGAAGGATTTGGCAAGGCATCGTGATCGCGTAGAACTAAACGCGAACGCGTAGAAGGATTTCGAGGTGGCCAAAGCCTTCGCGAACGCGAAGGACATGACGCGAACGCGATGAAGGCACACCAGAAGCAGCAACAGCAGTTCAAAAATAGGAGGAAATGACCCGTTGAGCATCCGAAACACACCCGAGGCCCTCGGGACCTCAACCAAACCTACAGACATACCCCATAACATCATTCAAACTTGTACCAATCCTTAAATCACCCAAAACAACACCGGAATCACGATTTAAACCAAGATTCAAGCCTATGAACTTCAACTTCTAACCAAACACACTTTCAAACAAAAATCTAACCAAAACACGTCCGAATGACCTGAAATTTTGCACACACATACCAAATGACATGACTGAGCTACTGCAACTTTCGGAATTCCAATCCGACCCTCGGATCAAAAACTCACTATCGGACCGGAAACTTCAAAAATTCAAACTTCGGCATTTCAAGCCTAAATGAGCTACAGACTTCCAAAATACATTCCGAACACGCTCCCAACCCCGAAATCACCTAACGGAGCTGACGGGACCATCAGATTTCCATTCCGAGGTCGTCTTCACACTGTTCCGAATACAGACCATTTTTCAACTCTTAAGCTTTCATTTATGGACTAAGTGTCCCAAAACACTCCGAATCCTAATACCGAATGTCCCGGCAAACCACAATAGCAGAAATGAACTTAGGGAAAGCAGTTAATGGGGGATCAGGGCATAAATTCCAAAAACGACCGGCCGGGTCGTTACATCCTCCCACACTTAAACATTCGTTCGTCCTCGAACGAGCATAGAGAACATACCTGAGGTCTTCAAGTCTCTTAGTGCACATTTCCCACATGCACCCGCGGGTGATCCCACGTCACCCCAATCCATATAAGCATGACGACACCATCTCAACTGAAATTTAACCTTCTCAGCAATATCAGTAAGCCATCAAGCCCGAATTCTCACCTTCCATCCATTTCCAAAAGACTCGATCCTAAATCCATATCCGATATCAGTCTCAACCAACCATTTCAGAACACGTCAACATACACAGAGTACAACCACACAACATGACTCCTCACACATAGGCCCACAACCACATTTCTGGTAGCAATACCTGCCTGAGATCAAATCTGTACCGGCCATAAGATTCATATTCAATAGAACTATTTTCCTAACCTCCCCAACACTGGCGTTGATACAATAGCCATGAAAACCACATGACAGAACACCCGATTAACCAAATCTCAGCCATCACCAATGGGTACACACCCCACAAGCTAAACTCAAGAAGCATAGAACGGAAATGACTAAGTATGAGAAAGGAAACACATAAGGGAACTAACAAGCAAATCAAACTAGCACAAATTCTTCTAAAACACAAATCAACAAAGACATCTATCAAGAAAGAATGAAAGCATATGAAAGACTCACAAGGATCTTATACTGATATAACTCTCACCGCAGCACACAGCCCAGTCTCAACATATCAAAACACCTGAAGCCACGAGGGTCCCGCCCTCAATCACTGAATCACAAGCAGGGCTCATACTAACCCATCTAAAAACTCTCAACTGGATCAATCATGTCTATAATTTACAACACACCCTGGATCCCACACCGGTGGAGCATAGAAATCACAGCTCGTAAGCGAGAATACTCAAAAGTGACATCAAACCTACCAAAACAAACAACAGGAATTTACTACTCACCTCGTAGCTCTCGACAACAGCTAGAAATAGACAATAGACACGGCTATCACTCATAGAACCTCCCAATAGGATAATCACATAAATAAAGTGCAAATCGTGAAGCTCCATCATAAATGGAACAACACACAAGGAACTCACCCTGATAGGTAGAACTGTGATGGACTACAGATAGTTCCCCTTAACAATAAACCAAATCCGTACCTGAACATTATTCAACTGGCACACCGGCCTCAAGCCTACCATATGGAACAAATCAACGAGCTGGGCCTCCCCCTCTTGGGCGCCCTCTACCTGCCTGAATACCTCGCTGGGACACACCGGTCTGAAGTCTGGGACAATCTCTTACCATGTGGCTAGTATCTCCACACTCAAAACACCCCCTCTGCTGACGAGGCGGTGGGAACTGTACGATACGGGTACTCCAAGACCCATGATCACCTGAGTTACCATGTTGAGTCTGAAATGCGAACTGAACTGGCTAGCCCGCAAAACCTCTACCATGACGCACCCTGCCTCCAAAATAAGGACCTGTATATCTCCTCGGTCTACAAGGACTCCTTGCCTCCTCAAACTCTCCGTCTTGATCTCGTCTGCTCTCTCTCTCCTGACCTTGCCTGCCCTCTCTCTCTCTAGCATGCATACCCTCTATCCTCCTAGCAATGTTCACCACCTGCTGATATGGAATATCCATCTCCAACTCACGGGCCATGCTGGACCTGATGCTAGGAATAAGCCTCTCAATGAACCGGCGAACCTTCTCGCGAACAGTAGAAACCAACGCTGAGGCATATCTAGCCAAGCTAGTGTAACAAACAGCATACTCCGAGACGGTCATAGCACCCTGGCGCAAATGCTCAAACTCCGCGCGCCATGCATCCCTGAGGCTCTGAGGAACAAACTCTCTCAGAAACATATCTGAAAACTGAGTCCAAGTCAGTGAAGCTGCCTCGTCTGGACTGTCTAACTCATAGGTGCGCCACCAATCATAGGCGGCTCCTCGAAGCTGAAAAGTAGTGAAGGAAACCTCGCTCGATCCAGAGATACCCATAGTACGGAGAATACGGTAACACTCATCAAGAAACCCCAAGGCATCGTCTGATGCTAATCCACTGAACACCGGAGGATCATACTTCTTGAACCTCTCTAGTCTCATCTGCTCCTGCTCGGAAGCCGCTGCCATGCCCTCGGGCTGAACTGGTGCTGCAGGTGGCACAGGAATAATCTCTAGAACCTGCTCAACATGTGCTCGCTTCTCTAGAGCACGAGCGGCGGGAGTCTGTGCTCCTCCCCCGGCCTGGGATGTGGCTTCAGCAAGAGGAAGCAATCCTGCCTGAGCCAAAGTGGTGTACATACTCATTAATTGTGCCAAAGTCTCCTGAATGGCTGGAGTAGTAGTAGCAGTGGGCGTGTCAGGTTCCTAGACTCCGGCTGGATCTGCTGGTGGTACCTCGGCGGCAGCTCGCGCAGGCGCTCTCGCTGCACCTCATGCGCGACCTCGAACTCTACCCCGGCCCCGACCTCCGACGGCTGCAGCAGGGGGCGCGGGTGTCTGATCACCTCGAGTAGTACGTGTCCTCACCATCTGTGAGATAGTAGAAGACAGAGGTTTCGGATTGTGGATGTAAAAATCTCGCACGACAGGGAAATCAGATGAAGTGAAATTTTTCTAACAGTTACATAGCCTCTCGCAGATAAGTACAGACGTCTCCGTACCAATCCACGAGACTCTAATAAACTGGCTTGTGATATGTGGCTCCTATGAACCTAGAGCTCTGATACCATCTTGTCACGACCCCAGTTTACCCTCCAAGAACATTTTGTGATGGCACCTAGTCCCTACGACTAGGTAAGCCTAGCAATGCGAAAGATAACCATAATTGCAAAAGTAAATAAAATAAACTGAATTAGTAAAATAAAAAAATTGGTGCCTAAGGTGCCGCTTGGCACATACCATAACAATTCTCGAAGCTAACAACATTTCCGAAAACCCGAAAACTCACAAATCACAAGCTAAGGGGATACATAAGAGGCTCTGACTCAAGAATATCTATACAAAGGAGAAATACTGAAAGAACTATACTTTTTACATAAAGCTGGAAAGGGACTAGTCGGTCTGCGGACGTAGCAAATATACCTTGAAGTCTCCACCGATACGCCTCCTTCCAAGGCTGACAAAACTGAATGGGAGTACCTGTATTTGCACAACAAAAATGTGCAGAAGAGTAGCATGAGCACACCACGGCGGTGCCAAGTAAGTATCAAGACTAACCTCGATGGAGTAGTGACGAGGAACAGTCATGACACCTACCGGTCAATAACAGTATAATCATAGGAATAATGGTAATGACATATGAATATGTAAAGAATGCGTGAATGACCAAAAATGCTACACTTCATAATAAGGGTAAATACAACAATTATCAACAAGAATATAATAAACGATGATGCAAAACAACGGTAAAATCACAACCAAAATCCTAAGGTCATAACACAGCAGAGAAAAGAAACAAGTAAATAATTCCTATCATACAATGATGTTCACCGAAGGTCTTATCCCATTCTTTCCACAATTTTACCAAGTCTCTGACTAACCACAATTCGCGAAGAATTGGCATCTGAAATCAACAATTGGCATCCTGTGTCCCATCAATCTCATGGTCATACCGACAACTAACTGGCTAACTAGGGCCACTCTCCTCAAAATATAATGGATAAGCGAGGCGTGCCACCACCCTTAGAAAAAGTCAGGAGGAATTTACCTCTAATAGGAGTATTCAACTACGTGTATGCTTGTGCAAATGTTTCTAACAAAAATTCTATCAACCAACAAACATGAAAAAGGCGGACGGACTGCACGTACGATGTTCCTTCACAACTCCCAAGCGGTAACGTTCATACAGAATAATAATCCACAGTCACAATAGAAATAATAGAAATGCCTCAACAGGCCGTCACAACTCTATACAATCAATCCCTGACATAGCCCAACTTATTTCCCACGTGTGCAATAAATAATATAACAGGCACCGCCTTATTTTGCCACACGTGCATAACAATGTCCCACCTTATTCCGCCACATGCGCAACCCACATATAAGCATATAACATATCCCGCCTTACTACGCCGCATGTGCAAACATCAATAACAACAATAGCACGGCAAAGACCTCGTGCAACCTTTCAACAACAACCGCACGGCAGAAACCTCGCGCATCACAATATCAACAACCGCACGGCAGAAACCTCGTGCATCACAATATCAACAACCGCACGGCAGAAACCTCGTGCATCACAATATCAACAACCGCACGGCAAAAACCTCGTGCATCACAATATCAACAATTTAATAAGGTGAAAATCTAACAAGAATGATAAATGCAACAGTATAATAATGCAAATCAACGAAGCAATAACAACTACCAGGATAAAATAGAAACACAAGGCAAACACCACTAAATCTCAATACCAATGAGGGTTTCCCAGGATACCGTCCTGTAGCCCTCTCCTCAACTGTCTAGTGGATCTCCCGGGAATTGAACCCGAAGTCCATCACATTTAAATATCTAGGATCTCCCGAGAATCGAACCCGTAGTCCACCTTACCAATTACAAAGGATCTTCCGAGAATTGAACCCGTAGTCCCAAAATAAAAGCGCAGTCACAGCCAGAAACAAACCAAGGGATAAATATGAAAGACGGAGTAGCAGATAGAACTGACCTAGCATGCTTCACGTAGTACGATTAAACAACTTAGTAATTAGGCAATTATATCAGGTAGACATGTTTTCCTAATCTAACACAAGTAATAGGCTTCAAGTACAACTTCATATTCGGTGATTACAAGGATCTAAGAGCCTAAAGGATCAACTTACCACAATAAATCCGAACACGCACTCGTCACCTCGCGTGCAAGGAATACAATCAACAAAGAAGACTCAAATCCTAAAGGGAAGTCTCCCACACAAGGTTAGGCAAGATACTTACCTCAAACCGACTAAAATCAACTAGCAACCACGTTCTTGGCACGAGTTCTTGACTCCAAATGGCCCAAATCTATTCAATTAAATCACACATTGTAAATAACATCTCAAGCAACTGATTCTACTATTTAATTCAAAGCTAAAGCGCGAAATTAGGCAAAATGACCAAAATGCCCCTCAGGCCAACGTCTCGGAATCGGATAATTTTTACATTTTCAGAACCCTCGTACTCTCACGAGTCTAACCATATAAAAATCTCTCAAATCGGAGGTCAAATGCCCCCTCAAAACTAAATAATATGGCCTATGAAGTTCTACCCATTTTTCATTAAAAATCTAAAATTAACAGATGAAATTTAAGAGGAGATTCATAGAAATTAGTCTAAGTCGAGTGAGAAATACTTACCCAAGTTACCCAGGTAAAAATCCCTTCAAAAATCGCCAAAGACCGAGCTCCCAAGTCAAAAATGTGAAAAGTGGCATAAACCCTCGTTTGAAGAACATATAATCTGCCCAGGCATTTTGTTCACCGTGAACGCGTAGATGGGCTCGCGTTCGCGGAGAAGGAAAAATTTAAGTAGCTGGGGTTACCCTTCGCGATCACGAAGACAAGACTGCGAACGCGAAGGTCTGGGCTGGGGGCCTTCGCGAACGCGACATGGGCCACGCGAACGCGTAGAAGAAAAATAGGAGGGGTCCAGATGTGGCCTACGCGAACGCGTTGTCAGGGACGCGAACGCGGAAAGGGAGAAGGCTGTTCTTCGCGAACGCGGGTGAGGGGGACGCGAACGCAGAGAAGGATTTGGCAAGGCATCGTGATCGCGTAGAACTAAACGCGAACGCGTAGAAGGATTTCGAGGTGGCCAAAAATAAGCCTTCGCGAACGCGAAGGACATGACGCGAATGCGACACCAGAAGCAGCAACAACAGTTCAAAAATAGGAAGAAATGACCTGTTGAGCATCCGAAACACACCCGAGGCCCTCGGGACCTCAACCAAACCTACAGACATACCCCATAACATCATTCAAACTTGTACCAATCCTTAAATCACCCAAAACAACGCCGGAATCACGATTTAAACCAAGATTCAAGCCTATGAACTTCAACTTCTAACCAAACACACTTTCGATCAAAAACCTAACCAAAACACATCCGAATGACCTGAAATTTTGCACTCACATCTCAAATGACATGACGGAGATACTGCAACTTCCGGAATTCCAATCCGACCCTCGGATCAAAAACTCACTATCGGACCGGAAACTTCAAAAATTCAAACTTCGGCATTTCAAGCCTAAATGAGCTACAGACTTCCAAAATACATTCCGAACACGCTCCCAACCCCGAAATCACCTAACGGAGCTAACGGGACCATCAGATTTCCATTCCGAGGTCGTCTTCACACTGTTCCGAATACAGATCATTTTTCAACTCTTAAGCTTTCATTTATGGACTAAGTGTCCCAAAATACTCCGAATCCTAATACCGAATGTCCCGGCAAACCACAATAGCAGAAATGAACTTAGGGAAAGCAGTTAATGGGGGATCGGGGCGTAAATTCCAAAAATGATCGGCCGGGTCGTTACAAAAAGCTTTGAAGCTTTGAATTCAAATTTGGATTTTCAAAAATCATTATTTGTTTTGATTGGGTGTTGTTGAAAATAATTGGGAATATGTTTTGGAGTTTATATTTCAATTTTGAGGGGTTTCGGTGAAGATTAGACTTGGTTTTGACTGAAATTCAGATTGAAACTCGAAGAAGAAGAAAAACAACAACAACAAGAAGAAGAATACATATTGCAGAAATTGTAGATAAATTGTAGATTTTTTTTAGATAAATTATAAATAAATTGTAGACTATTTTTTGCAGAAGATTTGTAGAAGTGGTATTCATTTTTTATTTGTGAAAATATAAAATAAAGCATCTACAATTAGAATATAAATAATTTACAATTTATCTACAAAATATCGACAAACTGGGTACATTGAATTTGTATATCCCAATGCCCATCCAATTGTAGCATAATTGTGATTTTTGACATAATTACATTTTTTCAGAAGATTCGTAGAAGCTTCAGCCGTTTTTATTTGTGAAAACAGAAAATAAAGCATCTACAATCAGAATACAAATAATCTACAATTTATCTATAATTTATCTATAATTTCTGCAATATGTCTTCTTCTTCTTCTTCTTCTTCTTCTTCTTCTTCGAGTTTCAATCTGAATTTCAGTCAAAACCAAGTCTAATCTTCACCAAAACCCCTCAAAATTGAGATATAAACTCCAAACCATATTCCCGATTATTTTCAACAACACCCAATCCAAACAAATAATGATTTTCGAAAATCCAAATTTGAATTCAAAGCTTTCAAGCTTTTTAATGGCTGTCAATGGTGGAAAATATCTGGAAGCATATTTACTTCCATAATTATAGCGCGCCTAAATAGGAATATCTGGAAGAATATGATTTGATCTGATTTACGCCAAATCTTTTTAGAATATTGTGTTCCTCAATTTTAGCTCGACAAATTAGGAAGATTCAGCTACTATTAACTAGTATTTAATGATTGGTATAATAACTGTAGAAAAAATATGGACATGGCAGGTAAATTAGAAACTATGCACATTTTTTGTAATAAGGTTTCATATATGGTATAGGAAAGAAAAAATCTCTTTAATTTTTTGAAAAAGCTGGCTCTACATTAGATGAAAGCGCACAAAAATATTTGGGCTACTTTCATTTATAGGACACTATTAAAAATATAATACAAAAGATTAGTATTAATTAATAATAACAAATATGACAGTAAAATATTTATACATATAGCAGATTTAATTTAAATCAAATCAGCAAGAATTAAGTTATTTAAAAAGGCAGTCCTACTATTTAATATCTTTCCCTATTGTTTCTTTCCATTCCATAATATGTTTTATGATTTCGTAGAAACCAAGCCATTCCGTAACAGATTTTTTTCTTTCCATACATGGACCTTTTTATATAATATAATGTAGCAAATTATACATCTTTATACTGATGAAATAAAATACATATATATTTTATGTAAAAATTATAATATATATTTGTGGTATATATACATTATAAATCATATATTTGTAGGAAAATTCATGTATATATGCTTATGTTGTTTATATACGTCTTTATATTCAAATATGTATCATTGATCCATTCCATAATATTTTTTTTTCTTTTTATACATGGACCTTTTTATTTAACTTAATCCTAGCAAAATTATATATCTGTATATTCCAATGAAATAAAATACATATATTTCGTAAAAAAAATATAATGTAAGTTTGTGGTATATTTTAAATCATATATTTTTTTTAGGAAAAATCATGTATATATGCATATGTTATTTATCCACTTATTTATCTTTAAATAGATATTATCAATATGCCATTTATATTTTGCACTAATATAACATGCATATTTGTATAATTATTCGTATATAAATAGTATGTATGACATATTTATTTTCTTCTATATACATATTAGTGGCATGTTAATATTTTAGATTAAATTGTATGCAAGGTATATGCTAACAATATACTTTGAATAATATCAATATAATAATGTATTATGATGTATATACATATAAGTTATATATGTGGTATAAATACATATATATATATATATATATATATATATATATATATATATATATATGTATATGACGTATTGATGGAATATTTATATTATAAATTATCAAAATATAATATACTTGAAATATATTAAAGGTATATTTTGAGTTAAAATAAAATTATACAGAAAAAAGTTTAAAACTCAAAAAAGAAAAAAAATATTGAAATTCTCATTGTACATAGGGAATTACTTTTGAGATATTCTGCTTGAATCTTTGATATATTTGGGTAAGTATTATTTATGGAAGAGAAAAAAGAAATTATGGAAAAGTGAGCGAAAAGGAAATGCAGTAAAAAGTGTATTAATGTAGAGGAATCCCTTAGTTAATGGAGTTATTAATGTGAACGTGCTAGAAAAGTAAAAAATTGTGCTCTTTTTAAAATAAACAAAGTCTACTATCATTTATGAGAATAGTTCTTAAAAAAGGACCAAACATGTAAAAATCTCAAAATATTTCTTGGGCTAACTCGTCAGAAAGCCCATAAATTCACATGTCACATTGTTCTAGGTAGAAATAGCACGGGTTTCCCATTTTTGAACTGGTTGTTAAAAATAGCCAAATTTTAAATGTTATTAAAACTAATTAGTTTTAATGCGAAATAAAATATGGACGAAAATATTTTTAAAATACGAAACAAATCCGGCACAATATGCTGCAGTTTTCAACTTTTACAAGTAAAACTTCACCATAATATGTTGGAGTTCGAAACTCCTTACACGTGAAGAAAATATTTATGCGACACAGTAAACTTATACATTGTATTTACCATTCTTAGATATACTTTCAAAAAATTACCATTTGTAGCTACATTTAAATCTTATACCAAATCCACATGTAGTATTGAAACAAGAGGTTTTGAACTGAAATAAGAGAGCAACAAGTTCTCGTAACTCGGTTGATTATACCGGCTGCTTAGTAAGAGAAAGTCTTGAGTTCGACTCTCAATGAGAACATTCTATTTTTCTGTATTTCTATAATTCGCCTTAGTTGTATTCGTTGCATGAACAGTTGACACGAGTTGTATTCGTTGCATGTCTAAATACAAGTGATACAAATTTGTAACAATTAAACAGTAGTTATGAATATCAATTAGGCAAATTATAATTACGTACGGTAATTCGACTCCAAACTGTAGTGCTTTATGGGCGTTGAGTTAGTAATTGGACAGTAAATGGTGCAATTTGCACACGTTGTCAATCTCAGGACTCCCATTTAACGCATGGCCGAAGTTCTTAACAAGAGAAGCAGCAGTTTTCGGTGAAATTTGGCACTAGTTAATTTTTCTTTTTATTAAAAGCTGGCTATAGATTAAATGAGAGCATATAAATAAGCCGCGCCAGAATATTTGACGAATTAACCTAAATAATAGTCAACTTAATTACTTAAACAATATATATATATATATATAGTGTATACCGATTAGAAAAAATAAATAGTAAACTGACAGCTATTTGTGTAAAGATCCTGTGAATATTTTACATTCTCAGTAATTTATCTTGGGCTAACTCGTGAGAAAGCCCAACAAGTAATATGTCACATTGTTCTAGGTAAAAGTAGCGTGAGTTGCCACTTTTTAGATTGATACTTAAAAATAGACACATATTTAAATGTAATAAAAATATAGTTATTTTTAATGCAAAAAAAAGATTTGGACAAAAATACTCTTACTTTTAAAACACTGAATCCAATGTAATTTTGAACTTTTACAAGTAAAACTCTATCATAATGTGTTAGAATTCGAAACTGTCTATATGTATATTGTGCAGGATTTCAAAGTTTTACAAGCTAAGCTGCTCCATAATATGTTGGAGTTTAATTAAGGAGTACGTCTTCTCCTTTGTTCTTCGTTGTCTTTATTTCTTTGTCGTCTTCCATTAGCAAGTAAAAACAAACTAATATCATAGCAAACATCTTACAAACTCCATGAAATTATATAAAGATTTTGGATATAAGGAATGCTGGAGACCTTCCCAACCACCCAAATTAACTATTGGAAGAGCCCCAAAGCTGAAGTTATGCAGCAGATTTGAAAAGATACGAAACTAACAATGAAGAAAGGGGAACGAACAGAGAGCTCTTGTTGAAAAAAATATGAAAAACAATCTGAGTATTATGAGGATTATCCACGTTGCAATTTTGAGCAGCTAAAATGTTCGGACATCGGCGTCCCATATTATTCATCTCCATCGTCACTCTCTTACATCCTATCTCTCTATATAATACCCATTGTTTCTATATGTTAAGAATCTTATTAGAGACTATTTCAATATTAAATTGTATGTTAGATTGTGTCTGATGGTATAGTCAAAGATTATGGCTAAAAGCCATGATCTTAGGTATACATTTTTGAATTATGTCTTTAGCTTTGTGTATATATTCTAGGTGTAATCTATCTTTTGAAGTAAGGAGTGAACTACACTTACATAATTCACATGGTATTAGAGCCTCTACGATCTTGGTAGAGACTCAAATACTTCTTTCGATTGCTTTTTCCGGCAGTCACTTCTCCAGCGGATTTTTTCGACAACCTTTTCCGGTTGGTTTTTCCGGCATCCACTTCTTCAGTGGATATTTTCGTCCATCTCTAACTTTCATTTTAGATAGGTGAGGGTCGACCATTTATTCCGGTCTTACCCATTACATTCTCTAAATCTCCGAATTAGTTTTCGGATAGATCTTGTTACCCTCTGACCCGACTCCATTAGTAATCTCCTTTTCGTCCAGATCTTGTAATTTTGGCAAGAGGAAAAGAAAAGTGCTATGTTGAGTCTTGATTTGGTGGTCACTTGAGAGGGCAATTTTCATTTAAAGCAGAAGAGTAAAATTTTGATTTTGATAAGTTTTTTCCAAAGTAAAGCATTCTTTATTTCAAGTCATACTTTATTACTTTGTCTTTACATGTGGGGGCTATTCTTACAAGCTTTCTTGTCCAAAAAAGTCTTCTATTGCATTACAGAGTGCTCTTACTTTTGTCCTCTATCCCACATTATTTTATACACTTGCTTTCTTGAAATTTAAATTTAAATATCAAAATGACATGTGAAGTCAAACCATTTTTCTTTTCAATTTCGAATCTTTCCCTTGTTACTATTGTTAAATTACAAGGTAGTAATAATTACTCACCATGATCTTCTTCAGTTGAGATGTGGTTCATGGGACAGAGATGAGGATCACTTAGTCAAAAATGCTAGTAAAAAGACTAAGTGGACCCTAATTGATGCGCAATTGTGTAATCTTTTATGGAACTCTTTACATCCTAAATTACTCAACTTGTTTCAATCTTGTAAAACTTGTTATAAAGTTTGGACTAAAGCTAAAGCTTTGTATATGAATGATATATAACGAATATACAAAGTAGTTTCAGATTTAGTCCAACTTCAGCATAATAATCAAGATATGGCGAGTTATTTGGGACAAATAGATACTTTGAAAGATCAATTTGACTCGCTCATGCTACTTTCTGCAAGTAAAACCGCTCAGGAGCAACAAAGAGACAAGTTCTTTATGGTTTTAGCACTGAAAGGACTTCTATCTGATTTAGCCCTGTAAAGGATCAGATCTTGGCAAGCTCTGTATTTCCTTCATTAGTTGAGGTTTCAGCTCGAATATTGCATATTGGAACAAAATACTTGATACTAATAAAGTGGAGACATCTGTATTTGCTATGCAAAATAAAAATCCACAAAAACAAAATGTCTTTAAAGAGAAAAAGGTAAAAGCAGCAGACCCTATTGCAACTATGCAACAAGCCAGGACATACTAGATAAACTTGTTGGAAACTGCATGATCGACCACAACGTACAAACAATTGCAGTACAACCCATATATTTTAAAATGGTGGTGAAATAGATGATCAACATGCTGATTTTATTACTTTATATGGGGTGGATTTTAGTGATTACCTGCAGTATCAAGTGGCTAAATAATAGTCACTCTCATCTGGCACCTCACAAACTGGTAATCCCTTTGCTTGTCTCAGCAGTTCTTTACCCAATTATTTATGGATACTGGACTCTGGTGCATATGACCATATCTCTGGCAATCAGAATCTTTTCTCATACCTTATTCCTTGTTCAACCCTCTCTATGGCTACCCTTGCTAATGGCTCACAACCTGCAGTAAAAGGAATAGGAGAAGTGCAATTTCTTCCCTCTATCTCTTTAAAATTAGTTTTATTTGCTCCGAAATACGTATTTAATTTGATTTCCATTAGTAAATCAGCCAAAAATTGTAATTGTTCTGTTACTTTTTTTGCTAACTCTGTTGTTGTGCATGTCTGGAAAATGGGGAAGATGATTGGAACAAGATATGAGGCACATGGACTATATCATATGTCCAAATCACAACCATCTGTTGCCTTCACTTTCGCTGCATAAGTTGATCTACTCCACAACCGTTTAGTCCACTCGAGTCTTGCAAAGCTTCAGAAATTAATTCCTAGTCTTTCTATATTGTCATCTTTTGAATGTGAGTGTTTTCTGCTTCGGAAACACACTCACACCTCGTTTACCAAAAGAGTCAATAATAGGGCATCATCTATGTTTGACATTGTTCACTCAAATGTTTAGGGTCCTAGTCGTGTTATTTTAAGTTTAGAATTTCAGTATTTTGTTACCTTTATTGATGACTTCTCCCGCTGCACATGGGTATTCTTAATGAAAAATCTTTCTTAATTGTTTTCTATTTCACAAAATTTTTGCGTTGAGGTAAACAATCAATTTGGTGTTTCAGTAAAGACATTACATAGTGACAATGCAAAGGAGTATTTATCATCTCCCTTCACTAGTTTCATGTCATATCAAGGAATCACTCATCAGACTTCTTGTGCATATACTCCTCAACAAAATAGAGTTGTCGAATGTAAAAATCGGCATCTCATAGAAACTGCTCGTACCTTACTTATATAACATCATGTTCCTCTTCATTATTGGGGAGATGCTTTCTCATTGCTTGCTATCTGATCATTAGGATGCCCTCTTTTGTGTTGCAATATCAAAGGCCTCACTCAATTCTCTTTCCAGGTCAAAATCCATATCATTTACCTTTGAAAGTGTTTGGATGTAATTGCTTTGTTCATGATCACAGTCATGGAAACTCCAAACTCCAAACAAAGTCAATTAAGTGTGTATTTCTTAGATACTTTTGTTACCAGAAAGGGTATAAATTTAATGATCCAAAAGCATATAAATATTTGATCTTTGTAGATGCTACCTTCTTTGAGACATCTTCCTAATTTTCACTAAACACCAAAAGCAATAATTTGATGCCTCAAGTTTTACCAGTACCAATACTTCCTGTGCATAGGTTAGTCTTCCAGACAGACCTCAAGGTTCTCCTCCTCCTCCTCTCCAAGTATACTCCAGACGTGCCAGTCCACTAGCTAATACCAATGATAGCACTACTCCTGATCTAGATACGTTAGTAGCTCCCGATGACTCATCTCTGCTCCTACGTCACATGCTCCAGTCATGCCTTTATCAGATGCAGTGACGCCACCAATTGCCATACACAAAGGTATACGCACTATTCGAAATCTAGTATGATTTAACTTGTTAAGTTATCATCGATTGTCCCTATTACATTATACCTTTGTATCTGCCTTATCTAATGTACCTATACTAAAGACTGTTGGCGAAGCATTGGAACATTCAGGGTGGAAAGGTTCTATAATAGAAATAATGGCTACTTTAGAGACCAATAACACTTGGGAATTAGTTCGGTTACCAAAAGAAAAATCTATTGTTGGATGTCGTGGATCTATACAGAAAAGGTAGGTTCAAATAGAATAATTGATCGGCTTAAAGCTCGCCTTGTTGCTAAAGGATAAACCCAGATTTATGGTCATGACTATAGTGACACATTCTCTGTAGTTACCAAGATTGCATCTGTCTGACTGCTTATATCCTTAGCAGCAATGCACCGTTGGCCGCTTCATCAACTAGATATTAAGAATGTTTTCTTACATGGTGAGCTTGCTGAGAAGTTTATATGGATCAACCTCCTGAGTTTGTTGCTCAGGGGGAGTCAAACTTAGTATGCCGTCTTAAACATTCACTATATGGCCTTAAGCAATCTCCAAGAACATAGTTTGGCAAATTAAGCTCTGTTGTTCAACAATTTGGGATTGTCGAAGTGAAGCGGATCACTCCATTTTCTATCGACATAATGCTCCAGAAAAGAACATTTATATGGTTGTTTATGTTGATGGCATAGTAATAACTGAAAATGATCAAGAAGGAATATTTGAGCTAAAACAACATCTATTCATCCACTTTTGATACCAAGGACTTGGGGAAGTTAAAGTATTTTTTGGGAATCGAGGTAGCACCATCCAAGACCGATATTGCTACCTCACAAAGAAAATATGCTTCGAACATACTTGAGGAAATATGCATTTTAAGCTGCAAACATATTGACGCTCCTATGGATCCAAATGCCAAACTCGCCCTTGGACAGCGGGAGCCATTAGAAGATCTTGGCAGATATCAAAGACTTGTAGGAAACTGAATTATCATACTATCACACGGCTTGATATTTCATTTGAGTTAGTGTGGTTATTCAGTTTCTCCAAGCTCCATGTAAAGATCATTGGGACGCAGTAATTCGCATTCTAAGATACATCAAAAAAGCTCCAGGACAAGGAATATTATATGAAAACAAAGGTCACACAAACATTGTTGGATATTCTAATGCTGATTGGCAAGTTCTCCGTCAGATAGACACTCTAATTTTGGGTACTGTGTCGTGATTGGAGGAAATTTAATTTCATAGAAAAGCAAAAAGCAAGATGTTGTTGCTAGATCTAGTGCAGAAGCAGAATATCGAGCTATGGCCCTTGCTACATGCGAGCAAATTTGGTTGAAACAACTCCTCCAAGAGTTACAATGTGTTTAATTCAAATAGATGGAGCTTATATGCGACAATCAGTCTGCCTTTCATAATGTTTCAAATCCAGTTTTTCATGAAAGAATGAAATATATAGAGATGGATTGTCATTTTATTAGGCAGAAGATCCAGTCCGGATGCATTACCACTAGCCTCGTCAGTTCAGATGACCAATTGGCAAATTTTCTTACTAAGTCCCTTAAAGGGGATCAGATTGAATACATTTGTAGCAAGCTTGGAGCATATGACGTGTACGCTCCAGCTTAAGGGCGAGTGTTAAGACTTAGATCTTGTCAGAGAGTATTAAATTGTATGTTAGATTGTGTATGATGGTATAGTTAAAGATTGTGGGTAAAAGCCATGATCTTAGGCATACACTTTTGAATTACATCTCTAGATTTGTGTATATATTCTATGTGTAATCTATCTTTTGAAGTAAGAAGTGGAATAGACTTACATAATTCACAATACAATAACAGAATTTGATGAACAAGTACACTGATTATACAGCTTGAAGTCAATGATGAATTTCTATGCAGTTTTGTTGTGCGAATTGCATGAAGATCAGAACTCCTTTTAGAAAGGCTTGGAGCAAGGTATTATAGTGTCATGACACTCCATTTAAAATGTGTATTGGTTTTTGTATTTGCACCAGAGAATTTGGATATGGGTGCTAAGTGGCATGGTAAGGCCGTTGAACTGCAAGGGATGTGGAGTAACCACGAGCATCAGCAATTAGAAGCAAAGGTTCTGGACTTCTTGGTGTTAAGAGTGCTTCAAACACACTAAGGAAAGAATTCATAGCTCGGTTGTTTGGCTTGAACTTGGAGAAAAACAAAATTATGCCTGCACTGAAGTGGATCAGGTAATATATTATGTTATTAAAGGAAAGTTTGTTGTTGAAGAGATTTACCACTTATGTCAAGATAATTTGTTATATCTTTCTACCCGACACACAATTGGGTTTTCACAGCTTCTCCCCTATAATAGTATTGTTGCTTCACTAGAACTTTGAGAACAAGGTTCTTATTGAGAACGGGAGTATTGTTATGATTCATGAATCAATCCCAACCCTGCAAGGATATCATCCAAGAAGCTATTGGGTTGAGAAGAAGCCAAAGGGCCAGAAGACCTTAAAAAAAGTTAACTTGGGATATAGGCCCAAGAGTTAGTAACTTGGAATTGGTTAAAAGTGACAAGGATTAGCAGGGATAGGGTACGGTAAAAATTGCACGGGGCGCCTTATTTGGGCGCCCCTTTTTAACCTGTAGTTGCTTTGTCTTTCTGTTTGCACCCGCACCCGTTTTTTTGTTAAAAGTCATTGAAAAGACTATTTTGCCCTTCTTTATTAAAAGACTACTTTCTCTCTTAGTATACGCTTCTGTCTCCCTCTTTCCCGTTATTCGCATTTTTTTGATTTGCTCTTCTCTGAAATCAAACGGTTTTCGTCATTTTTTCGAATTTTCAACTGCTAGTCGTCATTGTTCCCACATTACAATTTAATCACAGGTACATTGCATTAACTTTCTGGGTTTTATTTTACGATTTAATTTCTGGTTTTGGGTTTTGATAGTCATGTATTTATGATAGGGTTTAGTTTGATAAGTTCATTAGTTTTACTTTAACATTTGTATTTTTAGGTTTTTTGAACGAGTGTTCATGTTGTTAATAAAAATTCTATAAATTCTTCTGTGATTAGACGTTCAAATGTTTAAAAATTTTCAGAGTTAAACAGATGATAATGATACCTTAGGATAGGAGGTAAAGTTTTTTTCATGTTTTGGCATTATTTTTGGATTTGAATTTGTGTTTTTTTTGCTGAATGTTTTGTGCTTGTATGGAGAACTAGAATTTAGTTTTTGTGTTTGTAACTGGTGAAATTCCATCTTTAGGAGCTAAAGTTTTTGTGTTTGTAACTGGTGAAGTCCATCTTTAGGAGCTGAAGTTTTTGTATTTGTAACTGGTGAAGTCCAGCTTTAGGAGATGAAGTTTTTGTGTTTGTTACTGGTGAACTTCAGCTCTAGAGCTGAAGTTTTTATTTTATACTTGTCGAACTTCAGCTCTAGAGCTGAAGTCTTTATTCGTAACTGTCGAACTTCAGCTCTGGAGCTGAAGTTTTTGTTTTATACCTGTCGAACTTCAACTCTAGAGCTGAAAATTTTGTTTTATACTTGTCGAACTTAAGCCTTCTTAGGTATTGAAGTTTTAAATGATCTTTTTGATAATGTCCTGATGTTATTATTTGTATCTTTTACTTTTTTTGGATAGATGGCTCCTAAAGCACCTAAATATCCTAAAGTGGCTAAAGATGGCAAAGCACCTAAAAACCTAGACTACATGTAGTAGCCCCAGGTCCTTATGTCCCTGAGCCTCCACCTACAAGACTAGGACAAAAATATTTTGAGTTTACAGAATGGTTTAACTCTAAGGGTTACTCGAAGGGGAACCATGATTTGAAGAGTTTAATTGCAACTTTCTTGACTCCTGCACAACAGGATAAGCTTAGTAATGGTCCATTTAAACACATTATTGCTATGGAGAATTTCAAATGCAGCATGAAGTTGGTTCATTATCTGTGTCTTTCTCGAATATTCACAAATGATCGAGACTCCATTAGTTTCAAGATTATTGGGCATGATGTTTCCTTCACCCTTGAAGACTTTCACATTATGTGTGGTTTGCGGATCACACCACATAATATTGAAAAACCATTTAATAGAGAGTGCACTATTCTGAAGCACTATTTTGGTAAGTCCAAGGGTGTGTATCTGAAGGATATTCGAAGTTTTATGACTCGTAATGTAATTCCAAAAAATACTGTGAATCATGCACACGTATGCGAGAGTGATGATTATGCAGTTAGGCTTATGGAAATTCTTATTGTAGAGTCTGTTTTGTTTGGGAAAAATACAGATTCATGTGTGAATGAGGAGTATGCATCTATCGTTGAAGACGAGAAGGTTTGTGCTGAATATCCTTGGGGTAATGTGGCTTATGAGAAGCTCATTTATTCACTGAAACATGCATTGGACAAGCAGAAAAAACATCATGCAACTGAGTAAAAACTTACTGGATTTCCATATCTGTTATGTGTTTGATTCTATGAGCGCTTCCCAGATGTTCGGAAGAAGTATGTAGCATATGATGAGTACCTTGATATGTCTCAGGTCCCTAGGATGTTATGTTATGTATGCGTGGGAGAGGCTAAATTTCCCAAACTTTGTTATATGTTCAAAACTCATGAAGTAAGTTACTTTTTTTTTTGTCTTTGTGTTAATATGCTGATGTATTAGCTTTTTTCTTCTCAGAATATACTTTTTTGTATTAAATAGAGATATAACGACTTTAGGGTATTGGACATAATTCCTACAGAAGAGGAATTGAATTCAATACCTTTAATTGGGAAATTACCGTACAGCCGGATTCGTTCAAA
Organism: Nicotiana glauca; assembly: GCA_026770625.1. Taxonomy (NCBI): domain Eukaryota; kingdom Viridiplantae; phylum Streptophyta; class Magnoliopsida; order Solanales; family Solanaceae; genus Nicotiana; species Nicotiana glauca. The sequence goes on from MU697975.1 coordinate 94,270, forward strand.
TATAGTTAATGCAGTTCCTTCAATTGGTAAATCATCAATTACTCTGAGTCGATCAGACAAATTGAATCGAACTCCTGTCATTGGTAAATCACCACTTACAAAGAGTCTATCAAAAGAAGTGAATCAAACTCATGACATTGGTGAATCACCACGTAGTCGGAATCAACCAAAAGAACTGAATCGAACTCCTTTTATTGGCGAAGCATCTCGTACCAAGAGTCCTTCTACCTCGTCTACATCTGACTTTGATAAAGATGAATTACTTGATAAAATATGCTCTGTAAGTTTTTATCTGAAGTTTTTTGGGTTTGTTTTTGTAAAAGTACAACATGTTTTTTGATCTGAAGTTTTTTTCTATATCTAAATTTTTGTTGTGTATCTATTGTAGAGATTAACGACGGAGGTTCAAAGGCAAAATGAAAAAGAAAGAAGCACGATCATGAACGAAGTTTTTGATAAGTTTAAAAAGGAGGTGCGAACTGCTATTGTGGATGCAGTTTTTGTAAAAGTAAAGGTAAGCTAATTTATAGAGAAGCCTTTTTATTTGTGCTGATTTTATTTCAGATTAATCATTGTTAGTAAAAATTTTTTAGGAATATTTCGATGAGAAGTTTGAACAGTTGTTTACGATTGTCAACAAATCAAATGGAATGGATCAAGAATATGACAGGATGAATGACTGTTGGGAAGATCCATCGGCTTTTGAAGGCGATCAAAATGTTCAGAAAAAGTTGAAGAGCAACGTTCCAGTGCTAATAGATTGAGCAGATATGTAAATGATGAAGCACATTTATCAACTGAGAATATTGGAAGCGAGGAAGGTGCACATAATCAAGTTGTTGAGACTGAAGAACATACTGCTCATGATGCATTGCCTAATGTCGCATATGATAATGCTACACATAATGAAGCGGCTGTTGAAGGCGTTGAACTTGTTCAACAACAAGGTGGAGAGGAACAATCCAATGTTTGTAGACAGAGTAAAGGTGGAGAGAAAGGTGCAGATGATCAAGTTGTTGGCACTGAAAAACATGCACCGAGTTGTGCTTCGGAAAGTGATCAAGCACCTGTTGGTACTTCAAATCTGAAAGACGATCGGTATGCAGGAGTAATAGCGATTTGCAATGAACTTCTAGGTGGTGCTACACAGGAAATTGTTACTACAGGTACAAAGTACAAAGCATGTTTTTTGGTGAATGTTTTGGTTTTGTAACTGGTGAACTTTCAGCTATAGAGCTGAAGTTTTATTTATAACTGTCGAACTTTAGCTCGAGAGCTGAAGTTTTTTTTGTAAGTGTTGAAGTTTTTGTTTGTGACTGGCTAACTTCAGCCTTCTTAGAGTTGAAGTTTTAATTATTTTTTTATAATATCCTATAGTGAAATCTTCACTACAAATATAAATTTTTTCTATGTTTTATATATATAAAAATTAGTTGATCTATTCCCCCTATTTTATGAATATGCAATGGAAGTTGAAACTAGTTGTGGTTCAATTGTCACAACTCAAAAACTCTCTGATGATGCTCAATTGAACGAAGGTAAAGTTGAGAAAAACCTTCCAGAGAATACTGCAATGGTCGTTGACATTGGTTCAGAATTGAATGATGCTGGAAACGCTGATATTGAGAAAGGCATGCAGCCTGGGGAAACCACAGCGGAAGACAAATATGAAGGTATTCTATAGATCATGAATTTATTATATTTGATCGAAGTATATTTTTTACATTTTGAAATTTTACTTATTTTTTTTTTTTTTATGTTTTTGAATGATTTTTTAGAATTACTGGAGGCAGGTCGAAAAGACTTGGGTGAGATTCTGCAGCAATATGAAAAAGGAGAAATACATATTTTCACACCTGTTGACTCACAAATAGGTGTGAAGTGTGTTGGTATTATTTTAAAAATTTTAGTTAGTATTATTTATTAATTTGTTTTGCATGAAGATATAAGATCTGTTGGAATGAAAACACCATCTTTGTCGCAAAACTTAGACTAGGTAATTATTTTCTGCAATTCGATTACTGGCTTTTTTTGCCTAATGTGTGTTCTCTATAAGTTTTATTTATGTTTATATTTTCTTTGCTTTTGCAGATCTCATCTGATGCATCAGAACTACTTCCAAAACCTAAGAGAAGGAAGATTTTTAATTCTCCTATGTGTGATACCAGTGATATCCCCAACTTCAATTTATGTTCATTTTCACTTGGTAGTACACAAGGGGCTGATTCAGAAGGTAATTTTGTTGCTGTTGTTATTCGTAAAGAGACAGAAGAACGTCGTAAACAGCAGGGAATTGGTCAAACATCTACCACGATGGCTGTAGTTTCCCCGCCTGCTGCTGAACAACAATAATTAGTTGTGACAGAACAACAAGAAGAGCAAGCAAAAGGAAAACAAGATAAAAAAGGGAAAAGGATGCGTATAGAGAGTATTTGGTTGAGATCTCCTTATGTAGTTTATAAGAAAAAGCAAAGGGGGCAAGATTGGATAGTATGAAAGAATAAAAGAAGGTGTCCCTTCCATTATGTTTCTCAAGAAAACAAATTGATGCAAAGATTTAAAGAGTGGTTGGAAATGGATGCCAGTGAATATGATTCCAATCCATTCTGATTAGCTGGACTTGATATTCAAAAATGATTCTTTACCGAGCTTATAGATCCTGACTCTGATCTTGCGGATGAAGTAATTTATTAAGTTTATTTTTTGAATTGGTTTTCAACTGTATTTCCCAAAAGTTCAGCATATTTTTTGTAGTATAGCTTTATTTATTGTAAACTGCTGAAGTTTTTTAGCTTATTTGCTAAAACTGAATATGCTTAAGTTTTTTTCATGTTGTTTGTAGTTGTGTAGTGTGTTTTTTCTAAACTTTATAGTGGTAATTTCACATGTTATTATTTGTCGTTGTCCATTTATAGCATATTGTTGTGGGCGTATATGTGATGATCTAAAGGGTCATCACTTGTTTTTCTCACTTTTCCGTGCTTCCGAGGCCTTGAAAACCTCATTTTTACTTGCCTCAATTTGCGTGCGCAGTCCAGTCGCATAACCGGAAAGATAATATGTTAAATTCTGTGAAAAAGTTTAAAATGTGGCTTTAAAATGATTAAAGTTGACTTCGGTCAACATTTTTGGTAAACAGACCCGGACCCGTGATTTGACAGTCCCGGAGGGTCCGTAGAAAAATATGGGACTCGGGCATGTGCCCGGAGTCAAATTTTGAGGTCTAGAGCCCGAGAAAAGAATTTTTCTGTGAAATTGTTTTTCTGAAATTGTTAAGGAAATTGGAAATGAAAATTGATTAAAAGACTATGGTATCGGGCTTGTATTTTGGTTCCGACGCCGGTACAAGTCTTATATATGGTTTAAGCACTATCTGTAAAGTTTGGTTTAAAACGGACATCGTTTGACGTGTTTCGGAATATAAGTTCCAAATTTGAAAGTTTTGAAGCTTGAAGGAAAATCATGTGTTTTGAGGCTTGATTCCACATATATGATGTTATTTTGGCGATTTGATCTCACGAGTAAGTACGTAAGATGTTTTTAAGGTTGTGTGCATATTTGGTTTGGAGGCCCGAGGGCTCGGGTGAATTTTGGATAGTCATCGGATTGCATTTCTCATTTTTGAAAATCTGGTATTTCTCAGTTCTGGTGTCTTCGCATTTGCGAAGAAGTACTCGCAAATGCGAGTTTGCAAATGCGACTACCATCGCAAATGCGAGAAAATTATGGCCTGACAGGTTTCGCAAATGCGAATGAGATCATCGCAAATGCGAAGGGCTATGGATCGCAATTGCGAGGCCCCTTTCGCAAATGCGAAAGTCCCAGTGTTGGCTTGGCTTCGCAAATGCGAAGCTGTGTTCGCAATTCCCATATTTGGTCGGGGTTCGCAACTAGTTCGCATTTCCCACAACTGCAACCTGCATTTTTCATACTTAGACGATTTTAGACCTCACTTTTCATATATCTCAAAGCCAAATACCCATTGGCGATTTTTCAAGAACTCTTCCTTCTCCAATTCAATTGTAAGTTGATTTTCACTTAATTTTTTCAATCTTTAACATCATTTATCATGTTTTCATCTTAAAATCAAGGTTTTTCATGGGTGAAAATGGGGATTTTGGGTAGAACCTAGGTTTTCTTAAAATTGGGGATTTGGACCTCAATTTGAGGTCCGATTTCAAAACAAATCATAGATATGAACTCGT
>MU697975.1:108975-123896 GCA_026770625.1 Nicotiana glauca
CGGTAAAAGAGATAGACATCGATGCATGAATGCAATGCAATGCACATTACCGCTGTGGCGTACATCCCGATCCATTTGGGTACCCGTGCTCACTGTGGGGGTTCAGACTCCGGAGGGGCTCCTACAGCCCAAGCGCAATATTATCGTAGCATTCGCTGCGGCGTGCAACCCGATCCACACTCAGTCAAGATATATGCATCTAAGCCACACAGACACAGTCAAGTTTATCATTTCTAGTTCCAATTATTAGGAATTATAGATTAAGTGTTTAAAACCTTAGAAGTTTATTAATCATTTCGAGACAGTGTTTATCTCAGGACTGATATCACTAAAACATGCTAAGCATCATGGAAACAATGATAATAATCCCTAAGGGATCCAAATAATTGGCACACAGCCCAAATATGCTCATAGCAATCCAAGTCGGATGCTTACCAATCAATTTCTAATCAATAACACAGTACGAACATCACTCGGACGAACTAAGCCATAGTCCCCGATCACAAACGACCCTGCTCCACCGTAGAGTACGTGTCTCGCCTCAATATAGCATCACAGTGTGATATACCGGGGTTTCAAACCCTCAGGTCATCATCTACATCTATTACTCACCTCAAACCGGCCACACGATTAGTCCGCTATGCCTTTTCCTATCGAATCCACCTCCTCGCACGTCGAATCTGGTCAAAACCACAACGAATACATTATTATAGGCTAAAGTAACATAACCCAATCGAAAAGACTCAAAAAATGCCAAAAATCACGAAGTTGGCAAAACCCGAGCCCTGGTCCCACTTCTCGAAAAATTACAAAATTTACATCACCAGATTCCTCGTCTCGCCACGAGTCCATACATACCAAGAACTCCCAAATCCGAGCTCAAATGGCCCATCAAATCCCAATTTAAATTCTCAAAATCCCAAGCCCTAATTCATCCATTTTAGGCTTAACTCCATGAATTTCTAGGTAGATTTCTCAATAAAAACAAGTTTTAGGTTCAAGAATCTTACCTCCAATTATCGCTCCTTGAATCCCTCTTCAAAATCGCCTCAAAGCTCTCAAAGCTCGCTAAAAAATGGAGGAGAATACATTACCCTCGCGGATGAAATGCTTCAATAAAATCCTTTATGACCAGCCCAGTTTCCGCTTCTGCGGTTCTCAAAACCGCTTCTTTGGTATCGCTTACGCGTCCAAATATCCGCTTCTGCAGTTTTCACTTAATTTCCCCACGACCACTTATGCGACAAGAAACTCACTTCTGCTGATCCCCAAGTCCGCTTCTGCGGCCAAAAGTTCGCTCCTGCTGACCCGCTAATGCGGACCAAGTTCCGCTTCTGCGGAACTTCACAACCCATACCAACATCGCTCCTGCGCTCCCTTTCCTGTTTCTGTGGAACCGCTTCTGCGGTCCATTTTCGCAGAAGCAAAAATTCCAGATGACAGAAATCACAGACCTGAAGCAACTTAAAAAACTCTCATTTTTAACACTCGATCTTACCCCGAGGCCCCGGGGACCTCAACCAAAAGCACATACATGATCTAATACCCTATCCAAACTTGCTCGAATCATCAAAACACTATCGTTAACATCAAAATCCTCAATTTTCATCAAATCAAAGCCTAGGTTTTCTTAAAAACTTTCGAATTGCACATTCGATAAAAAACCCGACCTAACGATGTCCGAATGACCTGAAAATTTACACACATATCTAAAATCACCTAACGAAACGACAGCAACTCTCGGAATTCCATTCCGACCCTCGGATCAAATTCTCACCCATCAACCGAAATTCGCCAAAATACTAACTTCGCCAATTCAAGCCTAATTCTACTCCGGACCTCCAAATTCAATTTCGGTCGCACTCCCAAGTCATAATTCACCTCCCGGAGCTGACCGAACTATCGAAATTCACATCCGAGCCCTCTAACTCATAAGTCAACATCCGGTTAATTTTTCCAACTTAAGCCTTCTTAAAAGAGACTAAGTGTCTCATTTCTCATCAAAACCATTGTAAATCAACCTGATTACACAAGATACGGATAATGAAGCATAAAGAAGCTAAAAAATGGGGAAAACGGGGCGGTAATACCTGAGACGATAGGTCAGGTCGTCACAGTATGTTGTTGAGTCCAACAAAAAAATTTAGCTGACTAAGTGTTGAAGTTTTTGGAAATATACTAAAAAACTTCAGCTCATTGGGACGAAGTTTCTTGAAAAAGCTTAAGACAGAAACTATTGAATCCAATAGAAAAACTTCAGATTATCAGGTGCTGAAGTTTTTGAAATATACTAAAAAACTTCAGCACATTAGGCCGAAGAGTTTTGCATTTTCTAGCTACTTTTTATGATTTATCACGTATATCAACTAATTTTTGTGCCCTTATTTTTTACTATTTTTTCATTGCATTTACCAACTACTAGCATTTACCACTTACTTCTTTTGCCAACTACTTATGTTCTTACATTCAATTTCTCTGAACAAAAAACAGGTAACAATCTCTTCAGCATTTATAGATATTAAATTGATTTGATTCAAGTATGTTTATGTCTTTTTTCATGAATTTCAAATATATTTTTGTTGAAATTCAGCATGCTAAACTTGAACATGAAGTAAATAACTTTTGCTTTTTAAGCTGAAGTTTTGGTTAAAAGTCATAACTAAAGTGTCAAATGCATGACAAAAACTTCAGCTCATCATTAAATACACTAAATAACTTCAGCAGTATCTGCATAAGTTATTTAAAAATTATTTACGACAAAAACTATCGAGTGCAGGACAAAAACTTCAGCTTAACAAGTGCAGAAGTTTTTAGAAATGTACTAAATAACTTTAGCACATTGAGCCGAAGATTTTTGAAAAAGCTTTAAGACAAAAACTATTGAATCCAACAAAAAACTTCAGTTGATCAGGTGCTGAAGTTTTTTGAAATATACTAAAAAACTTTCAACACATTAGGCCGAAGTTTCTTGAAAAAGCTTTAGGACAAAACTATTGAATACAATAGAAGAACTTCAGCTGGCCAAGTACTGAAGTGTTTGGAAATATACTAATAAACTTCAGCATATTTGGCCAAAGTTTCTTAAAAAAGCATAAGAAAAAATTATTGAATCCAACAAAAATCTTCAGCTGACCAAGTGCTGAAGTATTTGGAAATATACTAAAAAACTTCAGCTCATTGGTCCGAAATTTCTTGATAAGTCTTAAGACAAAAACTATTGAATCCAATAGAAAAACTACGGCTTATCAAGTGCTGAAGTTTTTGGAAATACACTAAAAATTTTCAGCACATTGGGCCGAAGTTTTTCGAAAAAGCTTTAGGACAAAAACTTTAGCATGTTTTTGTATTTATTTAAGTTGATACTTATCTTTTTTGCATTTACTATCTACTTTTTGTCTTTTGTCAACTACTTCATCTTTCATTTAAATTTGTTTGACTATATAGTAAAAAGTTGTTTTTCAGGCTGAAGTTATTTTTTTACTATATAAAAACTGTGGGTTTTACTAGGGCTGAAGTTACATTTCTTTTTGCATTTACAACTTACTTATTTTTACCACCTACTTATCTTGTTTCATTCAATTTCTCTGAACGTAAAATAGTAAAAACAGCTGAAAAGTTACTTTTACATTTATAGATATTAAATTGATTAGGTGAACTCTTTGTCTATATTAACAATCTCTTCACTTGAAAATTTAATAGTCATTCATAGACTTCTATCATATTTCTTTAAATTTATATTCATCCTTAGTCTTTCAGCTTTTGTTAAAGAAAAAATGTCTGGTGCAAGCGGAAGTGGGAAGCCTTATATGGATGAAATTATGAAGAAGTGGGAGAGTTTGAAGTGTGAGTGGTACAATAACAAACCGATGGCTAATCTTATGTTTTTGTGGAATGAAATAAAGGCTGATGGGGAGAGAATCAGACAAAAGCTCTGTGCCAATGAATCATTCCAGAACAGCCTTAACCTGGAACATAGTTGTGGAGATTATTCAACCTCGTTCGACAAGGTTGTGCAGCAGTTTGATAGTTTTGAGTTTCCCAGCTTGACCGGCTATTCCAAGCTACAAAAAAAGCTGAGGATTCTTCTTGCTGTTATGGACAGAGTAATCGTCTAACAAAGTCAGCTACGTGATGAATTTGAGAAGTTGAAGATTGATCTTCTTGGATTGAATGGTCTTTTGCCCGACTACCCTACAGTTATCTTCGATACTGATGATGATAAGATATTTAGAGAAATTGAGGAGTACTGTGATGATGATGAAGGCGATGATGATGATGGTGATGATTGTCAGTGTGTTTTTTGTTAACTTCAGCCTATAGAGCTGAAGTTTGTTTAGGTTCATTTTGTATAACTTCAGCCGATAGAGCTGAAGTTTTGTAATATGTGTATTGTTTTGACCTCTTTTTATATCAATGTAATTTTCACCCTATTTGTTCTTAGCTTTCTATTGCATTGTACTTGTTATTTGTTGGTATTTTCTTTATACTTCTTAGTTGCTTAGAGATGCTACAACTTTTGTTTGTACATGCATTTCTTTTTTGGTATTGTATGCATATATGTGTGTGTGTTTGAGTTTTTGTAGGTGTGTGTTTTTTTTAAGGATATGTATTTCACATACTGTAACCTGAAGTTTTTTTTCATAGAAGTCATTGCGTACATTTTTAAAATGCAACCAAACTTGTAAGCCTGCGCAACAAAAATGAGTGATTTGTACTTTAGCAGTATATAAAATTGTCCAAGAGATTTTTTTTTTCCTATGAAAAAATCACATTTTGAATTATGTCATACAATAAAGAAAGTCTAAATTCAGACCAAGGATTATTGAAGCTTGGAGTATTTTTCAATGTGTTTCTTGGAATATGGATGAGGTGCTGGAGAAGACAAGCAAGTTGTTCTGTTATGCCCAACTTGTTTACATCGACTGCATTTGGTAGACTTGAATGGTACTGATGATTCAGTCGCAGGTATATGCCTCTTCTTTTGTCTTCTTCCTTGTAAAATCTCTACATCGGGAGGTTTTGTGATCTCAGATTGTAAATTTTGTGCCATTTTCCATGATTGTTGATCTCCCATGGTATTCACATATCCTTCATATATTTTTAACCATGTTTCCCTTGAATACCAATTTGAGCAGTAATCAGATTTCTGCAAATATCTCTTATTAATAGCAGCAATTGCATGTGGATAGGGCAATTCATCAAGTTGAAATTCCAAGCAGTCACAAGTTCTCTTCTTTAAGTCCACAATGAATTAGATTCCTTCACTATTTATTCTAAACAACATTGAGTCAAGGTTGAACACCTAACAAGGAATAAAAAATTAAGACAAATTATATTAATGTATTTTTCCTTCAAAATGAAAAAGTATGAAATTTTTAAATGTAAGCAGTAAATCACTACAACAGATCTAAAAAGCTGAAGTTAATAAAAATACTCACAAACATTTTACAAGCCAAGTCCATCTTCTTCGTCATCTCTTCTTCTGCCCATATTGATACTCTGTGAAAAGTATCATTTGCCTTTTTTCTCCGTTCATAAAACCATTCTCCCAGCTTTTCTTGGATGAAATCTAACATTCTTAAAATAGGCATTTCTCTCCCTTTTAGTAAAACGGAATTCATTGATTCTACCACGTTTGTTGTTAGCATATCATAACGTCGCCGTGGGAACCACGATCGAGCCCATCTCTTAGGAGGCTCTTCCATTATGTAATTGTATATTTTCTTGTCAATACTTTTGAGTTAGGACATTAACTGATTAAATTCTTCACGTTTGTATGACTTTGCAGCACTTTGAAATTTTTTTATTACCATGGCCTTTGCATGTCTTTGCTTTAAATTTTTCTCAAAGTGATAGAGGCAGATACCATGGTGAGCTTCAGGAAAAAACTGTTCTAATACCATTTGCGATCGATTGGTTTTTATCTGACAAGAAAACCAGTTTATGATGAACTTGAATTGCTTTTCTCATTTCCCCAAAGAACCAAATGTATGCCTCATTGTTTTCTGAATCTGCTACACCAAAACATAGAGGAATGATTTGATTGTTTGCATCCTTTGATACAGCAATAAATAGAACACCATGATATTTTGACTTCAAAAATATTGCATCTACTGCAATAACGGGTCTACAGTAGGACCAACCAGCTACTGATGCCGCAGGAGCAAAGAAAAATTAAGCAAATCTGTATATTGAAACACAAAAAAAATAAATCATAAGGTGTGAAGTTTTTCAAATAGTAACATTTGAAACTTCAGGCTGATGGTTAATATTGTTTTGCTTACTTATTCTGCGCATCTCTTTTTATGCTTGTGTACGTTCATGGGTTTTTGGCCACCATCATGTGTAGGTATGAAGGAAGAATCTGGAAGTTCTCTTCAGGTGTTCCCCTTATGCAAGCAATAGCTTTTTGAATAGCACGCCATGCCTTGTGATAACCAATGTCAATTCCAAATTTCTTTTTCATTTCATTTTCTACAAAGGCTGGTGTAACCTCTATCTTTTTGTCTCGAACATGTTCTGTAATTTGTTTGCTTACAAAATTTGATGTAGCATGCTTCTGATCTGATTTTCTTGCATCAACCGAGCATTCATGGATGTTATGATATTTTATCACCCTGAATAGTGTGGAATTTTTTTATTCTGGTAGCACGTACATTCCAACCACATTTGTCCATGTTGCATTTCAGCTCGTATCTCTTGAAACATGATATAACAGCAGTGAATTCAACTTTTTGATTTATCTCCAAGCTGCAAAAAAATTTAGTCATGTTTTGTTTGTTCTCAAAGATTGATCCAACTCTTACTTCCTCAGGCAACACATCGTGCCTTAGTATTTTTCTTGATTTCTGAGAAGCATAAGAACTTTCAGTAATTTCTTCAATTCTATGTGATGTTATTGGTATAAGCTCCATGTTTACTTCATCTTCATTGTTGTTTATCATTGCAGAAGGTGAAAAAAAGCTTTGTTGGATTGTGTGTTGATTGTCAATTTGCATTATTAGTTGTCCTTCTTCTTCTTGGTCATCGAGAAACTGGTATGAATTTATTGGAGGAGGGGGTAATTGTTACAGCACTATGTATTCTGAAGCAGCTGTAATGTTAGAAGGTTGTTGCCCTTTGTCTACTTCCATTATTGGCTGTCATACTTCGTATTGATACTCAGCAAAAATTTCTGAATCTATTGCATATGCAAGAGATTGGTTGAATGCTGCTGATTCTGAAGGTTGTTATTTTTCGATGACGAAATGGCAATTCTTGTAGGCTGAATCAGTTATAAGCAAATGTATACAGGTACTGAGTTCTTCATCTGAAGTTACAAGCATTTCTTTGCTTGTATTTAGTTTGATATCAAACCATACTTTTAATGCATATCTGGTCGAATCAATATTTGCAAGTTCACTAATTTTCTTCAGGAAAGTATTGAATGATATGTCCTTATTAAGTAGAACAAGTTTTGTATCATGATTCAAGTATTTGAAATCAGGAGTCCAACTCCCATTGAAAGTTATAACAACGCAAATCGAACTCATCCTGCAGATTCATGTTTAGTGACAAGTTTTTACAAATAAACTAAATCACTTAGGCATCTTCTACTGAAGTTTTTTTGGAAAAAGATGTATGATATAATTAATGAATCATGCAAAGAAAACTTCAGCTTATAAGTGCTAAAGTTTTTAGAGATAAGATTAATAACTTCAGCATATTAGCTGAAGTTTTTTTATCATGGTGATTCATTAATGCAGGGGAAAACAACTTCAGCAGGTAAGTGCTGAAGATTTTAGAAATGAACTAAAAAACTTCAGGACATTAATCCGAAGTTTTTTTACAGAAAACGATAGCGTATTTTAGCATTAATTGCATAGTATACAGCAGTAACCTACATAATTAAAGTAGTAATTATATTACGTTTGGGGGTATATGTTAGTGTAATAAATACATTCTTATCATATTCATGCATGCTTTTCATTAGACAACCTTTAAAATTCCTTTTTACCTTTTCATATACCATGCAAAAGTTTTCCCCCTATATAAGCACACTATTCCTTGTGAGTTTATTCACTCAAACACATATATTTTAGCAGATATAAAATACAAAAAGAAGAAAAAAAGATGCTGTCATTAGGCAAATAGTGGATGAGATCAAGCAAGACATCATTGAGGCATTTGAGTTGAAGCTTGATGAGGTCATAGAAAAGTACGACAGGGAGCTCGAAGAAATTAACAACAAGCTTAATACGCTTGTGATGTATGCAAGATTTGACAATCTTGCTAATGAAGATGCTCGTCCATCTGGAAGCGACGACGACGATGATGATGATGATGATGATGATGGCATGGACAATTAATTTTTTTGTTTTGTTTATTTATGTAATTTGTTTTTATCTTTTATTATTTTTTAATCAAATATTAAGTTTTTGTTATAAGTTTTTTCTGCATTTTTTAATATTAATTCTATTTAAATTCGAAAAATAGCAGAGGAAATAAACTATATTACTTCAACAGGAATTAACAAAAACTATTCTGAATATTAACATTTTTTGGTATGAAGTTTTTTCAAATAATAATAATAAAATACACAGTACTTGATGAAAACTTCAATCATGAACTAAAAATTTTTTTTAAACTTATAAATAACAGAACAATTAAAAAAACCTTAATTTGAAAATTACATATTGATCAACAAAATATTAAGCATATTTAGCAGATGAACAAAAAAAACTTCAGCATAAAAAAATTATATGTAAAATGTTTTACATATTCCTGAAATCATAAGCATTTTTTGGTATGAAGTTTTTCGAAAAAATAATAATAAAATACTTAGTGCAGGCATTTTTTAGTTCAAGCATGAACTAAAAATTATTTTTAAACTTATAAAATAACAGAACAATTAACAAAAACTTATCTAAAAATTAAATATTGCTCGATAAAATATTAACCATATTTAGCAGATGAACTTAAAAAACTTCAGCATATAAAAAATTAGAAAAATAATTTACATATTCCTGAAAACATAAGCATTTTTTGGTATGAAATTTTCGAAAAAATGATAATAAAATACTTAGTACAGGCATTTTTTAGTTCAAGCATGAAGTTTTTAAATAATAACTAAAATACTACAGCACCTATACCGAAGTTTTTTGGTGCAATATAATTTTTTAATTTAGCCAGTGTAGGAGAAAAACTTCAGCTCCTCATGCTGAACTTTTTAAGTAATAACTAAAAAACTTCAGCTCCTACGCCGAAGTTTTTTTAGTAAAATATGATTTTTTTAATTTAGCTAGTGTAGGAGGAAAACTTCAGTCTCCTGCTGAAGTTTTTAAGTAATAACAAAAAAACTTCAGCTCCTACGCCGAAGTTTTTTTAGTGCAATATGATTTTTTAATTTAGCCAGTGTAGGAGGAAAACTTCAGCCTCCTGCTGAAGTTTTTAAATAATAACTAAAATACTACAACACCTATACCGAAGTTTTTTGGTGCAATATGATTTTTTTAATTTAGCCAGTGTAGGAGGAAAACTTCAGCTCCTCATGCTAAATATTTTAAGTAATAACTAAAAAACTTCAGCTCCTAGGCCGAAGTTTTTTTAGTGCAATATGATTTTTTAATTTAGCCAGTGTAGCAGGAAAACTTCAGCCTCCTGCTGAAGTTTTTAAGTAATAACTAAAAAACTTCAACTCCAAGGCCGAAGTTTTTTTGGTGCAATATGATTTTTTAATTTTAAGCAGTGTAAGAGGAAAACTTCAGCCTCCTGCTTAAGTTTTTAAGTAATAACTAAAAAACTTCAGCTCCTAGGCTGAAGTTTTTTTTGGTGCAATATGATTTTTTAATTTAGCCAGTGTAGGAGGAAAACTTCAGCCTCCTGCTGAAGTTTTTAAGTAATAACTAAAAAACTTTCGCTCCTAGGCCGAAGTTTTTTTAGTGCAATATAATTTTTTAATTTCAGCAGTGTAAGAGGAAAACTTCAGCCTCCTGCATAAGTTTTTAAGTAATAACTAAAAAACTTCAGCTCCTAGGTCGAAGTTTTTTTGGTGCAATTTGAAACTTCAGCCTCCTGCTTAAGTTTTTAAGTAATATTTAAAAAACTTCAGCATCCAGTGCAAGAAGAATTCATCATCAAATAGATTTAGAATTCAACATATCAGTGAAGATCGTGAAACAACTTCAATCAATCAATCAGAAAACATATTTTGAATTCTTGAGATGAATTTTAATACTTACAATGTATTTGAATTTGAATGCGAGATGCGTTCTCAGGAGGAATGGACTGAATATGGAGGAGATACGGAGGAGTTCTGGAATTTGAATCTGGGAATACGGATGAGAGACACACTTTTATATGTTTTGGAAGGGGTATAATGGTCATATTAACACACATTTTCTGTTAGTTGGTTACGAAATCAATAATTTTTAAAAATAGGGTATAGGTTAAAAGATGGCATAAAAATAGGGTACCGCTGCAAATCGCCCTAGGTTACGCGAATTGTTGTTGGAAAGTCCCTCTCCTGGTATCTCTCCAGCGATTTTTCGATTTTCCTAGATGGATTGGGATTGAACTAAAACGCCTCATATACCTATAAATACACTCTAAAATCAATTTTTTATATATAAAAATAAAAAATAAAAACCAGTGAGAGTAAGGAGTGGCTGTGTAGCTTGAAGTTCATTTTTTTCCAGCCAAATTTGGTGATTTTCATGTTTTTTTTTTTGTGATTTGTCATTTGGCTACTATGTCTATGTGGAGTTAGACTTCACATTCTAGAGTTTAGGTTTTTTTACGACTATTATTATTTGGATACTAATTTTAATTTTTTAATTTATCATATTAGTCATATTCAATTTTGTGCTTAATTATTTAATTGTTAGATCATCAATTCAATATTATCTATGAATCTATGGTTGAACTCGGGAAAGAAAAATTTAGATTGCAAACACGATTGAGTAGGGCTTGTTTCTGAACCCATGGCTCGGGAATGATTCGCGGTTAGGATAGAAATATACCTGATAATCTTGCTTAGTTGAACGTTGCATTTTATTCGTTCATAATACATTCAACACGATAGAAATACATGATTGATATATTGTGGATAGACAGATAGTAATGTGGGAATATGCTATTTACATAAACATTCCAGTCAACTAGTAAACTAGACCGATTAAGAAGTTGAATTAGTAGAAAAATCGATAGGATTGTTAGATAGCCCAAAACCCTAGAACGTTTTCATCTCATTGATAACATAAAAATTCATTAGATGCTTTCTTGTTATTTTTACTTAGTTTAAAACCAAATACTTTTGGGTTTAATTCTTGCTTAGATAATTAGGATAGTTTAGTCTAGTTAATAGTTCAATCATAAGTCCATGTGTGTTCGTGTAACGACCCGGTCGGTCTTTTTGAGCTTTTGCACTGTGAATACCAGTTCTCAAGCATGACTTGCCCCGTGTGATATATTATGACTGATGTAAGTCGTTGGTTTTGGTTTTCCCAAAAAATTGGTATGATTTTGAATGAACAGTCTCAACTGAAAGCTTTGAATTTGAAAGGTTTGACCAAAAGTTGACTTATTTGTATCTGAGCTCGGATCAGAATTTTTATAATTTGGTTAGCTTTGTGGGTGATTTATGACTAAGGAGTGTGATCAGAATTGCTTTTGGAGGTCCGGTGTGGAATTTGGCTTGAATTGGCGAAGTTAGTATTTTGGCGATTTCCGATTGATAGGTGAGATTTTGATCCGAGGGCCGGAATGGAATTCCAAGAGCTTCTATAGTTTCGTTGTGTCATTTGGGATGTGTGTATAAAATTTCAGATCATTCGGACGTCATTTGGCTGGGTTTTTGATTGAAAATGTATTTCGGAAGTTTTTGAAAACTTAGGCTTGAATCCGATGTATTTTGAGTGATTTGGTGTTATTTGAGGTGTTTTGATGATTGGAATAAGTTTGAATGAGGTTTTAGGATGTGTTCATGATTTTGGTTGAGGTCCCGAGGGCCTCGGGTGAGTTGCGGGTGGTCAATCAGACCATTTTGGGCTTTGAGAATTGCAGAAATTGTTGTTACGATGTTGCAATGAAATTGGCCTTCGCGATCGCGTGGGGCCAGTCGCGATCGCGTAGAAGGATTTTGGAAGGCTAGGAATTAGACCTTCGCGTTCGTGTTAATGGGATTGCGTTCGCAGAAGGTTAGGGATTCTTGCTTCGCGATCGCGTGAAAGCTGCCGCGTTCGCGTATAAAGAAATGAGGTCTAAGAGCTATTGTTCTCCGTGTTAACGTGTGAGGGAATGCATTTGCGTAAGTGTAAAGTCTGCTGCATCGCGTGCGCATAAGGTTAAATTTTGGGAACGCGATCGCGAGGCTTGTGCTGCGATCGCAAAGAAGGATTTTGAGTGCTGGGCAGAATGTTTTAAGTCGTCTTGTCCGCATTATTTTGGGTCTATTTTCGCTATGGCTGCTCGTTTTTGAAGATTTTTGAAGGAAATTAAAGAGGGATTCAAGAGAAATTGACTTGAGGTAAGAATCTTGGTCTTAAAACTTGATTATATTGTGAAATTCACCTAGAAATTTATGGAAATTTAAATTGGGATTTTGAGATTTTAAATTGGGATTTGTAGGGCCATTTGAGGTCGGAATTTAGAGTTTTTCATATGTATGGACTCATGGAAGGATAAGGAACCCATTTATGTGAAAAAATTTTAGTTTCGAGAAGTGGGCCCGGGGCTCGGTTTTTACTAATTTCGGGATTTTTTATATTTTTCGATTATTTTCGATTGGATTTTGTTGTCTTAGCATATTGTGACGTATTCATTCTAGTTTCGGTCTGATTCGACGCGCGAAGAAGCCGATTTGAGAGGCACATGCATCGCGAGCTAGAGATTTTACCGGTTCGAGGTGAGTAATAATTGTAAATGATATTCTGAGGGTTTGAAACCCCGTATTTGCACATTGTAGTGCTATATTGAGGTGACTTGCATGCCGGATAGCGAGCGTAGGGTAGAGCACTGTTGGGGATTGTGACTTGGTCTGTCCCGATTGATGAATTTACTACGTATTTGAATGAAATTACTTGTTATCATCATAATTTGGGATGATTACCGTATTTGGGCTTCGTGTCAGATATTTGAACCCTTCGGAGATTGTTGTTGATATTTCTTCACTGTTTGATTTCATACTTAAGCTCAGACATGTATTTTTCACTGTTTTTTAAGACTCAACCAAGTTTATTTTGCTTTAACACTTGAAATGATATTTCCAATAATATTTGGGCTTAACATTATGTTTTACTGTTGCTGTCACGACCCAAAATGCACTAAGGGTCGTGGTAGCGCCGGACACCTCTGTCAGGCAAGCCAACAGAATTATCAATTAAATCCCCTTTTAATACTTTTGAAAATCTAAGGTTTTTCCTCATATTTTTCATAAATAAAAGATCACTACTCGAATTCAAATTTAAAAAATGACAATTAGTACAATCCTTTGAAGTCCATCCTTGAAACCCGGTGTCACAAGTGCATGAGCAACTATTGATAAGGAAAAAAAATACAACATCTGTCCGAAATACAGTGAACAGGGAATAAATAATAAAAATGCTGAAAGGAACTACACTAGGTGCGGGTCGTCTCGAACAATGCAGCTCACCTAGTCCCAGAGTCATCCATTTGCTACGTCCAGTAAGCTGCTAGAGGTAAATATGCATGTGCAAAAAAATGCACAGAAGTGTAGTATGAGTACGTAATCAACGTGTACTCAGTGAGTATCCCGCCGAATATCGAAGGAGTAGAGACAAGTTGGCCAACTCCGATACTCACTAGAGGTCAATTAACAATATTCTAGAAATGCGAGGAAAATCATGGATTTATAAAGTAGTTCAAATTCGCGAAACCAGAAAACAGGTAAACATCTTCAACAATTAAGCAAGGGCTTCCAAGGTTTATTCTTTATTATCTTATCAATTTATATCAAGCCACGAAGGGCCAAATCCATATTTATAATTCTCAAGCGACAAATAACATGCGCAAATCACACTGAGGCGACGGCCCGATCCAACAGGAATGTAAACTGTGCACTGCCGAGGGTCGAGAGGCCCGAACCAATAGATGCAGCTATTTAAATATGCCGAGGTGTTTGGCCCGTTCCATAAATAAACACATACCCTGCTCGCGAATCATGCATGCGACGCAGGTACACATCAAATACATGCTCAAGTAGCCAATTAAGAATTCATCGGGGATATTTATTCGAATAAGACAATTTATCTTTTTAACGATTCAGGAAAATGATGTTTAATCTCTGTTTAAATTTATTTAATAATCCAAGGTGATTTAAACAATTTAAGCTATCAATGGTTTCATAAATAACCCAAGTATAACATGCTCATGTGTCCTAACTACCCGGACAATAGCATAATAGTAGCTACGCATGGACTCTCGTCACCTCGTGCGTACGTAGCCCCCACATATAGGATCACATAATCAATTATTTCACCTATGGGGTAAATTTCCTCTCACAAGATTAGAAAGGAGACTTACCTCGCTCCGAAGACTCATAATCGGCATTCCACATTCTTCCGAAGGCTCGAACCAACGCACAAAGCTCTAAAACTAGACAATTAACGACAAACTAATGAGAACATGCTCAAATACTTGTTAACATTCAAATTATGCAAGTTCCCAACTCCGCTTAGTGAAATGACCAAAATGCCCTCGAGTCCACGTGCCCGGATTCCGAAATTTCTCGAAGATAATGGTTACCCATGACCTTAGGAACTCAAATATATAATTTTCTCTTAATTCCATACTCAAAATCGTGGCTAAATTCCAAGAATATAATTTTCTAGGTTTTCCTCCAAAACCTAAATTTTACACTAATTTTCATGCTTAAATCCATACATAATTGATGTATTTAACTCAAAAGTGATGGGGATAACTTA
>MU697975.1:124877-174824 GCA_026770625.1 Nicotiana glauca
GCCCTTTCGAAGACTCTACTTGATGCACCACGCTCCAAAACTAGCCAACGGTCACGCGAATCCATTAATATATGCTCAATTATTTATTACAATCTAATTTATAGCAATTCCTAACTCTGATCGAAAAGTTGACTAAAACGCCCTCGGGCCCACGTGCCCGGAATCCAAAAAAATTCGAAGATAAAGATTAACCATGACCTTAGAAACTCAAATATATAAATTTTACTAAATTTCATACCCAAAATCGTGGCTAAATTCCAAGAATATAATTTTCTAGGTTTTCCACCAAAACCTCAATTTTTATACTAATTTTCATGCCCAAATCCACACAAAATTGATGTATTTAACTCAAAATAGGTGGGGATAACTTACCTCAATCATTGATGACGAAAATCCTCTCTTGAAGCTCCCCAAAATCGCCCCAAGCCATGAAAAATGAGAGAAATGAACTCAACCCATGATTTAAAACAACCTTGCTGCCTTCAGGTACTTCCGCTTCTGCGGAAACCATACCGCATCAGCGGTTCCGCTTATGCGGTCAAAACGCCGCTTCTGCGGCTCCTTCCTAAGCCGCCCTTTCTCGCTTCTGCGATGCTCTTTCCGCAAATGCGGTCCCCTCCATAATGCATTCTTTCGCTTCTGCGACTTCTTTTCTACAGATGCGGTCCTGCTTCTGCGGAACCTTGACCACATCTGCGGTTCTCACGCCCTTGATCAAAAACCACTTCTGCTACTCCCCTTCTGCTTCTGTGGTCACTCCACCGCAGAAGAGAAAATACCAGCAACCAGATTCCTTCAGCTGTTCTTCAACTTCCAAATTTGATCCGTTAACCACCCAGAATCCACCCGAGGCTCCCAGGACCTCAACCAAACCTACCAACCAATCCCAAAATACGTTACGGACTTACTCGAGGCCTCAAATCACATTAAACAACGCTAAAATCACGAATCAACCTTCAATACAAGCTTTATGAACTTTCGAACTTTCAACTTTCACTTTCGATGCTTAAACCTATCAAATCACGTCCGATTGACCTCAAATTTTACACGCAAATCATATTCGACATTACGGACCTACTCCAACTTTCGGAATTGGATTCTGACCCCGATATCAAAAAGTCCACTTCCGGTCAAACTTCTCAAAAACCTTCAAATTTCTATCTTTAGCCAAATGGCTTCAAAATGACCTACGGACCTCCGAATTCACTTCCGATCGCGCTCCCAACTCCAGAATCACCTTACGGAGCTATTCACAGTCTCGGAATCCCAAACGAATATTGATAACACTGAAGTGCACTTCAAACCAAACTTATGAAATTTCTTCCAAAACGCTTCCAGGTTATCCAAAACCCAATCCGGCCATATGCCAATGTCCGAAATCATCATACGAACCTGCTGGAACCTTTAGATCTTGATTCCGAGGTCGTTTACTCAAAATTCCAATCTTAGCCATTTTCTTCAACTTAAGGCTTCTGAAATGAGGGTTTTCATTTAAATTTAACTCTGAACTTCCTGAATTTTAATTCCGACCATAAAACAAGTCATAATACCTGAAATGAAGCTATTCATGGCCTCCGACTACTGAATGGAGCGCTAGTACTCAAAACAACCAGTCGAATCATTACATTCTATCCCACTTAAACATATGTTCGTCCTCGAACGTGCTGAGAACTATACGGAAGTAGTCTGAAATCACTTTTAGCACCTCATGCACCTTCCCGTGCTACCACAACTTAGGTGAGCACATTAGCTCGATAAACTCTGAAGATATTCCCTTTTTATTCAAGCAAATAAGCCATAGAGCCCAATTCCAACATCCGGAATTTCCATGCCAGGCCTGTTTCCAACATACAATCACCATATCAATCACTACACGCTGTACTCAGACACGACTGCACAACTTTGTTGAATTCACACTTTGCATCACTTACTCATAGGACCACAATAACCCTTCTGATCGAATTAATCAAAACTTCCACGGATCCGATGCTCCCATTGCATCTCATGACCTATATGGGTCTTGCTCTAACCTTTACAACACCGACACGATGGAAGAGAGGTGCCGAAATTCATGACCAACTATTGAATCAACAAATCATTATGTCTATACCCCTGGCAAGAGTCATTTCCTCTTTCTGAACCGCCTAATGGTCTTAGCTCCTTAATTCACTTCACATAATCCAATTGCATTGGTCCTAAATCCAATAATCTCGTCTCACCCAGTACGAACTACTCAGGCAATAAGCCACCTCAGACACAATCAAAAGTCCCATATGATGCTACCATGTGCCAATAGGCTACTAATTAGAACATGATACAGAAGGAAATGAAATCAGAAAAGGAGATCTAATTACCAAGCTCGCGAATCATACATGCGACGCGGGTACATGCTAAATGGACACCCCGCTCACGAATCATACATGCGACACGGGCTCAAGGCTAGAACGAGCTCTCCTCAAAAAATGGGAATCAGAACACATAAAGGCAAATAGGGGAACTGTACTAAACATCACACTATTGCGGTGTGCAACCCGATCCAAATAATATACCCATGGCGGCGTGCCACCCGATCCAAATAACATACCCATGGCAGTGTGCCACCCAATCCAAATAACATACCTTTGGCGGCATGCCAACCGATCCATACATAGAACTCACATAAGGACATATACATCGGGCCAAGCTGCCCATTACAACAAGATATCGAATTTGGTCACAAGCATGCAAAGTGCATAATACCATCCCTGAGGGAACATACAACGCTATAAGCTACGAAACTCAAGCACAACTGAGGTGCGATATATAATCTGAATCTCAAGAGCATTTTTCTCATAATACGACATTTCCCCGTGGATCCTCAACACATACACAATTGCTCAGGCCGTCTTACAACTCACATGGTGCAATGTATCACTACATGAAATATCTAACAACGGGATAATACCCTGACTACTCCATAAGGGGTACGTTACTGAAATGAACACAATTGGCCTGGTATAAAGCCATGTTCACATGTAAACCATTCCATTAATCTCAAGCCGATTTCTGGTGGCACCAACTTGGCTAATAACCTTTCAAAGGTCCATAGTAACTCCCTTTACCTCATAGCACATAATAACAACCATCATCACCGGAGCAACCTCCTCAGTTCATAACCCGATAACCAAAGTGCCCTCCATGCCTAAATTCTCAAATTAATGATATTACCATGATCCTCATACATGGTTTAAATCTTTAGTTAATCAAGTGACTACATGTCACACTTATACAATCTTCCCGTGGGACACGCTCCCACAATATCTCGAAATAAATAATGGGTCCGCCTATCCAAACCATCGGTCGCACTAACGCTGAAAAGCGATCAGAATTCTTAACCATAATACAAGCCCCCTTTACAAAACACCGATCTCAGGTGACGCTGACGACAGTCCCAACTTACTCTAAACACCGAAACTCCTTTCAGGCCCATCCGAGCTTGCGACATCTTTGTCCACACAGAACTGCAACTTTGATTCTCGTTCCAAACTTCCATACCTTTCACCGCACCCAACGTGCCAATATATGACAGAACACAATTTTCATCATAACTCCGAAATCATTAATATTTTAACACTTCATCATATACGAACTTTTCGCTTGACTCACTTCAGGAGAATCACAGCAACACACAAGTGAATTCCCATAACCATAGCCCTTTCGGAATCCGCTTCCACTTAACAAGCCATAACAGAAGAATGCTTCCGAATAACATCAATTACGGCGGCCGACAAACCTCACTTATACCGCCACAAATCATACGCATAACTCGATCACGCTAAATGAACTGGTCACAGACCCCAACATGCCAAATTCACTATGGCTAATCAATCCCCTTCCTTCCAATTTATCCTTGATTGCCTTGGAAGTAATACTAACTCTCTTCAACACATTACATACTCCCTCTACACTCACCCCGAGTGGGCTTGAGTCACAAGACCATGTTGTCTCAAATCCCACGGACCATTTCATATTTCTCAAATGCTATACCATAAGTCAAAATATCATAGAACATTTTGGGTACCTTCTCATAAGCTATTACAAATCTTGATCCTTTACTGTGCTCATAGGCTTGAAATCATTGGGCACCACACTTTATCCCTTAGAATCTACTAGGACTGTTGCTGAGAGCCACCAACTCTGACTTGATCCCGAATATATTCAACTCCCTAAATCTTCTGGCACATTAATACTCTCTCAATGAAGCACCTGGTAGAGTCACTCCCCTTTTTAATACGCTTCTATACAAGGCATAAATCTTGAATCTTTTCCCAAGTTCGAACATGAGCCCATAAGGTTAACCATAGCACATCTTTAATAATTCCTCTGCTCAATTTACTACTTATGGTATTTTTCTATAGTTGGGATAACCCCTCAGCATGCTAATAACCAGAAACCTCGCAAGTAGTTAACCATGCAACCCAATCATAGGCGGTGGGACCCTCCCACTTGGCTTGAAGCCATTATTACAAAACTGTGGAGTTCACCAGGATTCTTAATCTTATTGACATAACCTTGCACAATCGCCAACATTCTTGATATATTACGTAAAAACCCAATTTGATGCTCTAAATCATTTAACAACATTCACACAATAGTTCCTTTTGCTGCATAACCCGTAGAACTCTTCGCAGAAGCCTCGCCAACCACGCGGCCACTAAAATGCTCACAGGGAATAACCCTCCTGAGTCCAAGCTCACTCCCTAGCTGTACCAGTCCATTTACCCCTCGTGGACACCTATTAAATGCGCGACAACATCCTTGCACTTCAAAGTCATGCTATATTTTTCTTCATTTCAAGCAGCTCCTTTCCGTCATACCAAATCTACTGCCGCATAACAACCCCATGCTTCAAATTAGATCCGTAGACGCCAATAACCAAGCACCAATATTCTCAAGTCGTTCCAGACTCCCTTAAGGTGCATAGTCTTCCCCTTACCAAGCCCCTACGCAGCTCCACTACTCTCCCACTTTGGGCAATCTCACTTCTTTAATCCACTGCTCGGCCTACGCTCCCTAAGTCTAGCCATTTAGAAGTTTAAAATTTTGCCTGACACTTCCCATATGTCCTTCTCACCTTTTGTTGATCAGTCGTTGTCTTAATAAAATTTATCTTCATAGCACTTGAATCCACAATTTGCTACTAACTCCAAACTTTTCTGAAGGTCATCTTTCTCGAATCGCCATATTGAACCGCACCCGATGATATCTGATAGTTGTATCTCCAATACTATTTCACAATATCTTGCCCCAAGGCAAATTGTAGCAGAACATAACACCGACAAACTTCAAGCATTCAATTAGGAAAACAACACCCCCATATAGAGGAGAACTCCACCACGCTTGCAATTACCACGTTTCATTACTTCCACCAGTCCACATCTGACCAACCTTAGTTCGATTGTCTTTCCCTTACCGGGAATAAAATATTGAATCCCTTTGATTCCATACTGAGTAAACCTCCCTTCAATTCATTCACTGCCCCGACACGCGGGCAAACACCCTACCATCACAACAACACTGTGGAATAATTGCTCATAAGCATTATGGCAACCTGTGCCTAGCCTCAAGGCTCTTAGAAGTTCTGTTACTGAACTGAACAATAGAATATCCTTCCATAAGGCGACTATAATAGTCCAATCAACTATACTGGGATAATCATCCCGCACCACATTTGTAGTGCCATTACAATCCATCAATTTTTGATTTATAACAAGCGCCCGCGTAAGATTGAGTAGGAAGAAATCAAAGGCGTAAGCCTCGAAAGAATTGAACCGCACGATAAGGAAATCAAGAAAGGAAGTACTTCTAACAGTCCTGTAGCCTCCCGAGGATAAGTACAGACATCTCCGTACCGATCTGCGGGACTCTACAAGACTTGCTCATGACTCGTGAGACCAACGGGAACCTAGTGCTCTGATATCATGTAGTCACGACCCAAAATCCACTAAGGGTCGTGATGGCATCGGACACCTCTGTCAGGCAAGCCAACGTAATTATCAATTGAATCCTCTTTTAATATTTTTGAAAACTAAGGTTTTTCCTCCTATTTTTCATAAATAAAAGATCACTACTCGAATTCAAATTTAAAAAATGACAATTAATACAATCCTTCGAATTCCATCCTAGAAATTCGGTTTAAAAAGTGCATGAGCAACTATCGATAAGGAAAGTAAAATACAACATCTGTCCGAAATACAGTGGACAGGGAATAAATAATAAAAATGCTGAAAGGAACTGCACTAGCTACGGGTCGTCTCGAACAATGTAGCTCACCTAGCCCTAGAGTCATCCATGCTGCTACGCCCAGTAAGCTGCTAGAGGTAAATATGCATGTGCACAAAAATGCACAAAAGTGTAGTATGAGTATGTAATCGACGTGTACTCAGTAAGTATCCCGCCTAATCTCGAAGGAGTAGAGACGAGATAGCCAACTCCGACACTCACTAGAGGTCAACTAATAATATCCTAGAAATGCGAGAAAAATCATGGATTTATAAAGTAGTTCAAATTCGCGAAGCCAGAAAACAGGTAAACACCCTCAACAATTAAGCAAGGGCTTCCAAGGTTTATTCTTTATTATCTTATCAATTTATATCAAGCCACGAAGGGCAAAATCCACATTTACAATTCTCAAGCAAAAAATAACATGCTCAAATCACACCGAGGCGACGGTCCAATCCAACAGGAATGTAAACTGTGCACTACCGAGGGTCGAGCGGCTCGAACCAATAGATGCAACTATTCAAATCTGCCGAGGTGTTCTGCCCGTTCGATAAATAAACACATACCCTGCTCGTGAATCATGCACGCGATGCAGGTACACATAGAATACATGTTCGAGTAGCCAATTAAGAATTCATCCGGGATGTTTATCCGAATAAAACAATTTATCTTTTTAACGATTCAGGAAAATGATGTTTGATCTCTGTTTAAATTAATTTACTAATCCAAGGTGATTTAAACAATTCAAGCTATCAATGGTTTCATAAATAACCCAAGTATAACATGCTCATGGGTCCTAACTACCCGGACAATAGGATAATAGTAGCTATGCATGGACTCTCGTCACCTCGTGCGTACGTAGCCCCAACATATAGGATCACATAATCAATTATTTCACCTATGGGGTAAATTCCCCCTCACAAGATTAGAAAGGAGACTCACCTTGCTCCGAAGACTTATAATCGGCATTCCACATTCTTCCGAAGGCTCGAACCAACGCACAAAGCTCCAAAACTAGCCAATTAACGACAAACTAATTAGAACATGCTCAAATACTTGTTAACAATTCAAATTATGCAAGTTCCCAACTCCGTTTAGAGAAATGACCAAAATACCCTCGAGCCCACGTGCCCGGATTCCGAAATTTCTCTAAGACAATGGTTACCCATGACCTTAGGAACTCAAATATATAATTTTCTATTAACCATACTCAAAATTGTGGCTAAATTCTAAGAATATAATTTTCTAGGTTTTCCTCCAAAACCTAAATTTTACACTAATTTTCATGCTTAAATCCATACATAATTGATGTATTTAACTCAAAAGTAACGGGGATAACTTACCTTAACATTGACGACAAAAATCCCCTCTTGAAGCTCCCCAAAAATCGCCCAAGCCATGAAGAAATGGAATAAATGAACTCAATCCCATGATTTAAATCAACCTTACTGCTCCAGGTACTTCCGGTTCTGCGAAAAAGTACCGCATCAGCGGTTCCGCTTTTGCGGACAATCCTCCGCTTCTGCAGCTTCCCCTGGCCAAGAACCTTTCTGCTTCTACAACGTGCCAACCGCAGATGCGGTCCCGCTTCTGCGGACCTTTGACCGCATCTGCGGTCCTCACCAATATACTCCCAACCGCTTCTGCGATCGTTTCTCTGTAGATGCGGTCCCACTTCTGCGGAACCTTGACCGCATCTGCGGTCCTCAAGCCTTGGACCAAAAATCGCTTCTGCGGCTCCCCGTTTGCTTCTGCAGTGCCGCTTCTGCGGTGCCGCTTCTGCGGCCAACCAACTGCAGAAGCGAAAATACCAGCAACCAGATGCCTTCAGCTCTTTTCCAAATTCCAATTTCGATCCGTTAATCACCCGGAATCCACCCGGGACCCCAACCAATCATACCAACCAGTCTCAAAACACATTACAGACTTGCTCGAGGCCTGAAATCACATCAAACAATGCTAAAATCATCAATCGACCTCCAATCCAAGCTTTAAAAACTTTGAAATTTCCAACTTCTATTGCCGACGCTTAAACCTATCAAATCACGTCTGATTGACCTCAAAATTGTAACACAAGTCATATTTGACATTACGGACCTACTCCAACTTCCAAAATCAGATTTTGACCCCGATATCAAAAATTTCACTTCCGGTCAAACTTCTCAAAAACCTTTAAATTTCTATCTTTAGCCAAATGGATTCAAAATGACCTACGGACCTCCGATTTCACTTCCGATCGCGCTCCCAACTCCATAATCACCTTATAGATCTATTCACAGTTCGAAATCCCAAACGGATATTGATAATACTGAAATGCATTTCAAACCAAACTTATGAAATTTCTTCCAAAATGCTAACTTCCACAATAGGCGCCAAAACGCTCCCGGGTTATCCAAAACCCAATCTGGGCATACGCCCAAGTCTGAAATCATTATACGAACCTGTTGGAACCTTCAGATCTTGATTCCGAGGTCGTTTACTCAAAATTCCAATCTTAACCATTTTCTCCAACTTAAGGCTTCTGAAATGAGGGTTTTCATTTAAATTTAACTCCGAACTTCCTGAATTTCAATTCCGACCGTACACACAAGTCATAATACCTGAAATGAAGTTGTTCATAGCCTCCGACTGCTGAACGGAGCGCTAATACTCAAAACAACCGGTCGGGTTATTACATTTGCCCAAGTGGCTTATATGATTTTTGACTGAGTAAGGCCGAGGGCCTGTATTGTGAGGATACTTTTGGATCGGGCTGCATGCCGCAGCAGTGAGATACTGATTTGATATGAGGCTGAGGGCCTAAATTTGATGCCATGAGATGGCTTGATATTGTGCTTGGGTCGTAAGGGGCCCCTCCCGGAGTCTGCACACTCCCAGTGAGCGCCGTCGACGATAAATGGATCGGGTTGCATGCTACAACGATATATGGATCAGGCTGCACGCCGCAGAGGTACTAGTACTGTTCTATGTGTTTACTTTATATCATTTGTCTTCCATTATCTATTAGTTGTGCTACTTCATGCAATATCTACCTGATCGCCTGACATTCTCTGACAATTGAGTGTTGTGCCGAGAGACGGGTTTCTGTGCTTATCTGCACTATTGTTTGCATTCATTTGCGTGACCGCTGAAAAAGTCATTTTCAAAAGAGGTTTGAACTGAGCTAAGATGTTTCTCTAAAGATTTCACAGTTTCACTAATTTTTTGAAAAAGGGTTTTTGCACTGCTCTATACAACATGATGATTTGTTATACGTGATGTTTTACTGCTCAGTTGTTATTTACCTTTATTACTCACTGAGTTGGAGTACTCACTTTACTCCCTGTACCTCGTGTGCAGATGCAGGTATTTATCCACCCGTTAGCGGGTTTAGGCTGATCAGAGATAGAGTTATAGGAGTTTGCGAGGTGACTGTCAGCATTCGCAGCACCGTTTCCCTCTCTTTTGTTCATTATTCTGGTGTTGTATATTTTATACTTTGTAGTTGAATTTACACTCTAATAGATGCTCGTGACTTGTGATATCCCGATTAGGGCTGTGTTGGGTTTAATTTCCGCTAATTAATATCATGAAATCATATTTAAACTTCTTATGAACTGTCTATCTGCTTAAAAGAGGTGTTCTGAAATGGACTGGATTGCCTTGTCTTCACGAGAGGTGCCATCACGATCGGAGCGGGGTTTGGGTCGTGACAGTTTGACACTTATCTAATTACTTTATTACTTAACAGACCGCCAGAGGCAGATCCGAGATTTTAGGAAGATGGGTGCACTATTTAATAAAAAAAAAATGGATCCACAATATAAATTTTAGGGGTTCAACCTTTAGATCTTACTATTGCACCTACTACACTTTTGGAGTTATAAATTCAAAATAATTTTT
This sequence comes from Nicotiana glauca, assembly GCA_026770625.1. Classification (NCBI taxonomy): domain Eukaryota; kingdom Viridiplantae; phylum Streptophyta; class Magnoliopsida; order Solanales; family Solanaceae; genus Nicotiana; species Nicotiana glauca. The sequence goes on from MU697975.1 coordinate 135,021, forward strand.
TTTAAATAATATCTTTTTTAGATCTTTATCTATACTCCATGTCGAAAATATTGGGATCAATTGAACCCAATTTTATAGCTATGTTGTCCGCTGCTGTTAGTTTTAATATACATATTTTATTTAATCATACAACATTTTACGGTAACAAAAGAAGAATAGGAACTATAATGTGTGAAAATTCTTAAAGAATAAATCAAAGAAAGAAAGAAAAAAGTACTTAGTTAATACGCAAAAAATAGCACCAGACGTGCTCATCTCCCGTGCATGGGCACCTATTTCTACAAAAAAAGAAAAGAGGAAACAACATTGACATAAGTTTTAATTCACAATCTCACTTATCTTAATAAGGTGCATCCTATAAATATCGCACCATATAATACTTTGAGCTTGGATCCACACATATCTATTTAAGTATTTTTTTTTAAAATACAACATCAGTATACATGATTTAGGGAGAAAGCATGGGTTCAGGTGCCGCATGGAACCTCCAAATATGCCCCTGATGACAACATATACTTGAGTGTGCATTTTGACCGTAACTAGTGTGAATAGTAAGCAAGGGCGTATGTAGGAATTTTCGTAAGTGGTGTCGAAATTTATAGAAGAACTGGAGTATTACTTTGATTATCATACTTTTAGACAAGAAATAACCTTAATTTATTGGTTTTATTGAATCATAACTTAAAAAAGATTTTGAGTTCAATTCTACTTCATCACAATAATTAACTACAAAGGCTCTCTCAAATATTTACAAAAGAAAAATGTGCTAATTGAGATTTAAACCTTTGATTTCTTGAGCAAAATCAAGCACAAAACGAACACACCAAGACACAATTTATGTTAATTAAGTGGTGTCATTTTTTCTTACTTATCCGTTTCCGTACAGTATTAATACATACGTTTAGTAAAATTTTCCGACGAAGCGGTGTCATGCGAAGAGTGCATCCGCCCCTGATAGTAGGTACTCGGTGTAATAGTCGGTCGAGATGCACGGAACTTGGCTCGGACATCACAACTATCAAAGAGTAAAAATAAAAATTAATTGTCAAACATCTCACACCACGACTCTGAACAAATGAACCCTGAAGAATTAACGTTCAAGACAGATGAATCTTGTGGTTACACGTAACAGTTTTGATCAAATTTACCTTTGACATGCGTGATCGGAAATACAGTGCTTCCTGCAAAGAAATTATATATGGTTGTACATTCCACTTGTTTTTGGCCAATAATAAGGCTGGAATCTCAGTGCTATTGGTACTATAGGACGAGAGACATTTACAGAGATGTATTTACTGAAAACCTGTATCATAATTTGCTGAGCGTTGTTTTAGTTTGAGTTAAGGTCAAAACTTTAGGGTGGGACTGTTAACTTGAGTGCGCGTATGAATTGCCAAAGAACTTGGTTCTTTACCTATTTCTTAAGCGTAAAGTAAATAAACAATAACATGAACGCAGCGATTTTACGTGAAAAATCACCCGGCTCAAAAGGTCCAAAAAATACGACCTACCACATAGGATTTTCAACTCCAACTCCACTAGAACAATGAGCCAAAATGTATCAATTACAAGATTGTAATTCAATACTCTCCAGTACTCCTACTATTCCTATTTGATTTACAAGTTACTCTAACTTGGAAAGCAAATTACTCACTCCAACACATTAATTGTTTATGACGTTTGATTACAACTCAATTTCCTAAAACACATCCATTAGAATGACTTGGAAGAATACAAAAGCAAGTACTCAACGCAAGTAAAAATAGCTTATATCACTTTAGTTGATGTGTGAAAGGATAGTTCAGAAGTCCGAAGCCAATCTTATTTGAACACGACTTGAGATCTTCTAGGAGTCCTATTCAAGGTCAGCTTCTTCTTTGATAGGACTCCTACTCTTTCAAGGATTCCACAAGCTTTGGGACTTTTGTCTCTGATTGGATTATCCGTATCTTCTTGAGAAATGACCCTTATCACTTATAGAATTCATCTTCTACCAAACTCGGACCTGGGTAATTTTGAGATAGCTACTGTCTTGTACATACGTATAAGTATCAATCATAAGGAGTTGATCCTTTAACCTAAGGAGCTAGTTCTTCACAACACTTAAGCAGCTATATTGAGGACCTGGTTCTTTGAGCAGTTATTCGCACTTTGTTAATCATCAAAACTTCGATACTCAACAAATTCTCCCTTTTTCATGATGAAAAACTTTGTACATAGATAGGCCTAGGCAATCACATCAAAGAACTAAATACAAATCATAACCCATAACCATTCAAACCTGATCTTCCCCTTTTGGAATCATCGAAAAAATACAAACACACGTTAGACATTAAGTACAGATAATGTAAGATTCAAGGCCAAACAGGCAACAACACAAACATAAGAAAGGGCAAACAAACTAGGCCAATGATCCAAAAGAGTACAAAACAGTAAAGCATAGTAATAGGAGACATTAAGTAGTGCCAAAAGAAGCCCATGGCCTTGTCTTCATCATTAGAACAAAATAAACAAAGCATATTGCAAACAACTCAGACTAAGAGAGAAGGAACAAAAGATAAGGCATCACTAAAATAGCAAAAGAACTAAGGACATTGGGAAGGAACAGGTTCAAGGGTGAGAGGCAGAGGGGGTCAAAGCTTTCACAAGGGTAGCAATCTATTGAGCATGGTCCTCCCTGTCTCTTCAGAGCTCTTCCCTAAGTTGATTATTTTCCTACCTCAAATCATTATTGTCTTCATGAAGCTTGGCATTCTGGTCAATAGCAAACTCCAACCTTTTGAGTTCCGCAACCCTACTGCTCCCAGGAAGAATTGCAGATCCTGCAGGTCCTCTAGTCTTGATCTCCTCATAGCCACACTGCTTGAGGGTAACGACATCCAAAACATCGTTGTGATTTCCAAACTTAAGCTTAAGTAAGGCAATGCTGAGCTTGTCAAATAACTCGGTCAACATAAAATCATATGGCATAGCATGATTTGGTTTGGAGGTATCTGCAAATCTTGCCATGTGTTAAATCATTAGGCTAGGAAGATTGATAGGTCGACCAGTGTAAAGTAGTTCCATCAAATCCATGTCCAATAGAGTAGCTTCATGCCTTCTCTCAAACCTCTGAAGAATACAGGAGTTGACAAACTGAAATAGTAGCTTGTGAAAGGGAGTCATATCAGTCTTGTAAACTTTTTGGGGAGCATCTAGTTCAAATTTTTGGGAGAACTTCCTATTGACCACAACTCCAATGTCAATATAATTTTCTATGGCTCGACACTTATTCTTCACATAATTGTCAAATCCCAAAAAACTGATATTTAGAAGTATCCCCAGTTCCTCAGCATCAAACTCCATGTCAAAATCGCCTACTTTACTTTTGACTATTGTCTCATGAATAGTGAAATTTGTGTTGAACTCCACCACAACAAGAACACATACTGGGAGGAAAGCTTTGACAACCATGTGCTAAAACCCCTGTAGCACCAGTTGAGCATTTCCTTCTTATTAGTGTTCGCAAGAGTCTTCCTATTAGCATTTTCTGTTCCTGAACTCTATGAGTTGATCAACTGCAGTTGTCACATCCTTTCTTGTCTTACCCCTACTTTCTCTTACATAAGAGATAGCAGGTTTGGTGACTTTGGCACCCCTTTTTTGTGGTGTAGCAGACGTTGCTGGAAAGGCTAAGTCAAATTCCTCTTGTCCTTCCATCTCAACAATAGGTTCTACAATTGAAACCTTCTTCTTTGGATTCTTTGCACTTCTGGACTACTTCATGATTTGTGCATCAACAACCTTTCTTTTTCTCTTTGTGAGGGGATTTCTAGCAGGAGAAGCCACTCATTTACTTATTGAGACCATTGTCTTGTAGCTTTCATAGTGGTCTTTCTAGACTTCTTCCCTACCTCAGAAAGCTGCATATCATCTTCAACACTGCTTACTTCTTCATCTCCAGTGAAATTAGTTAACAAAGACTCAGGTTCTTGGGCCTTGTCTCTTTACCAATTTCTTCTAAAGGGGCTATGATAGTGTTTCCAATTGTAATGGAAACTTCATATTCCTCACTCATATTTCCCTCTACTTCCTTACTCAAGTCATCACCTCCTTCACTATAACTTACCTTTTCTTGATCCTCACTTTCAGAAACCTCCTCTTTTTCACTCTGATTTTCTTCTTTCGTAGAATTTTTAGCATGGTCACCTATCTTATCCTTTGTATCACTCTCCTTCTCATCTCCAGATAGTCCCTTATTCTCACACTTTTTTGCTTCATTTGCTATGTTTTGAGCATCATGTTCCTCGTGACTGGTCACAACTTCTTCTTCTTTTTAACCTTCATCATCTTCCTCATCCTTAGTCCAACTAAAATCAAGGCCATCAGAAGCCTCATTTTTGCACTGGTTCTTCTGGTCTTTCCCCCTCAACCACAGGCTCCTCAGCCGTTGTATCTTCCTCTTTTCCCAGATCCCCTGTACACTCTTCTACCGTGAATTTTTTCACTGGTGACTTCTCACTCACAGGTGGAAGAGTATCTAAGGGTGAAACATCTATAGAAGAAACCAAAACATCTAGCTTAGAAGTAGGATGTCGTACCTATCAGTAGTGACTATACCCAATTCCCCTGAATCATATATTGCTTGACTCCAGTGTCACCCTGCGTAGCATCCTCAGGCACATTCTTGACAGATTTTCTTGAAGTTACTTTGAGTTAGCTGGCTTAGAGGTACTTTTTATATGAGGCTCAGGTGCATGGGTAGTTGATTGTAAAGAGGGGTACAATGGATATGGGAATGATAAGAACATGAGTAGTAGGAATAGGGGAGTATGAGGTAAGTATGGTAGAGGATATCGAAGGAGAAGGAGCAGGTGTGGGTGTAGGTTCTCTTGAAGGCATGTCATTTTTCTTCGATTTGGGCTTCAAGATTTTGGGTTTTGCTTCAACCATGGTTGATGATTTAGCTTTAGAGTACGTTTGACTGGATTTAGGCACGGTGATCATGAGAGACTCGAAGAAGAGAAAGAAAGGGTTGGTACTTGATAATTGCTTTCGGTTCTTGCTTAGGGTTTAAGAGAAACAGCGAGGTTACAAAAGCTGATCACAAGAGCCTTTTAAAGGAGTTACTCCTAATTTAACTGGACAAGAGAAGGCGACCGAATTTGAGTTCTAATGGGAGTCTTATAATGGTTACTTTAACTGTAAGATTTTTAGGATTAATTGATTTCCAATTGCACAAGGATTCCCCCCTACTCATTGACTAGAAGACGATCAGAAGTGATGCAAATGGAATTAAAAGTCCGAGTATAGCAGTAATTTTAGAATATGGAGTCCTAGTGACTTAAGACAGTATGGCACATACTTGAGTCAAAGAACCAACTCCTTAGCAACTCCTTTTTTAGTTTCTTCTATAAAGCTTCAACACTTCAAATTAGTATCATGCAACACAGTTATCAGCTATTTTCTAAGCAAGTGTGTGAGCTTAATTCAAGCACAAAGCTTAATCAAACACATTGTACTTAATTATCTACGTCTTATTATACCTTTTCTAACCAATCACTGGGAGTCGACTTAATGGAGAAGTTGATTAGACCTAGTTCTAGTCTATTCCTTTCAAAGTGATCCCTACTCAGGGCTTTAGTAAAAATATTAGCAATTTGATCTTTAAATTTACAGAAGTTAATTGAGATATCCCCCTTTTCAACATTGTCTCTGAGAAAGTAATGTCTAATGTCAATTTGCCTGTCTCTTATGATGACATGGATTTTTTGCAATATTTATGGCACTGGTGTTATCACAGAAAATAGGAACACAAACAACAAATATACCATAGTCTCTTAGTTGTTGTTGAAAGAATATATGAGTCCACCAAACTATATAGAGATCAGGTCCTCTATGAGTTTCCACTGAGAATGCTGATGTAATAGTAAGCAAATAGAACAGGGTGTTTTTACGTGGCAAAATCCCTGCTCAAGGGATAAAAAAATCACAACCTACACTGGTAGGATTTCAACTTCACTATGAGCAAATTTAGATTACAACCTATGCAATCTAGGAATTAAACTCTTAATGCCTCACTAACTTGTAATAAACCGATTACAAGCCACTTTGCAGTACACTTATTGTAAAGACTTCAACTCATGACTAACTCTAGTCACGACATAAACACTAAAGGTTTATGGTTTATAAGAGGTTCCTAGTTAACGATTCTCGATAATCAAAGTAGGAATTACAATGAAGAATAGTTACAAAGTTAAAACTCAACTAAGGACATATAAGACACTTGTTGTAGGAACAGGTCCGTAGTAGTGTTGTTCTTTGTTCTTGATGCACTTGAGAATTGAATGCTTGACAGATGAACAGTAGGTGTGGTGAATTCTCAAGTGAAATTGATGTTTTGTTGTAATGCTCTTTGTTAATACAACTTAGATGACATCACTTGAATGATGTAATCACTTGGTTGGTCAAAGGGGCATGACTTAAGTATTGTGCAACACTGTTTGTGTGTACAGTGCAGGCAGTCACTTTCGAGCTGTAAATAGCTGAATTTTGTACTGTTGTCAGGGAAACACAAGGGGATCAGGTCCCTTTGTTGATCCTTTTATCTTCTGAAGTGATAGCAACTCACATTAGCTTGAGCCCGTCGATTTGTATTGTGTACAAGTGTGTCAAGTTCCTTATCTAGTTCTTTGATTGTAAGTTTGTTAGATCATTAAAATATAAAGCTAAGGCACTGTAAACCTATCAATTTCCCCCCTTTTGATGATAACAAACTTATAAATGGATAACACGTGTTTAGAGCAAAATAAACTAGATGAAGTAACAGTAACTTCACAAGATCCCCCTGACTTTATGCTTCCCTTTAATCACATCCTTGTTTCAATTATACTTCCCCCTTTTGGCATCATAAAAAACTCACATGCAAGCAATTAGCATAAAGAAGTCTAGTCTAGCTAACTCATGCCACATATGTGCACACAACATGATAGAAAAGAGAAGCAGAGAAACATAAGAATTAAACAGCGAAAGAGGATAGTTTTTATAAAACGTAAGCCTTTTCCATTACAGAAAAGGCAAAATTTGGACTATTATCAACAAGAGCAGTACAAGGAAGTTCCATCCACACCACAAAATAAAAACAAAAACAACTGCCATAGTTATCAAAAACAAAAGAGATAATCCAGAAACTGGTCACTGAAGGGTTAGCCTAGGGGACACTAGAAGGAGAGGGCTTATAAGCTGCAGCAAGAGTGTTGAGAACAAGATCAATTCGAGCATTGGCCGACATTTGCTCTCCGAGCAGTTTCTCCTTCAGGTTCTCCACTTGTTGCCTGAGATCAGCATTTTCTTTGGTCAGACGAGGAATCTCCTCATTTAACCCTGGTGCCACTTGGGCCTGCAACTCTCCAGAAAGGCATTCCTTGCCTTCAACTTCCTAATCTCCTCAGTAGCACTATTCTAGGCATTGATGAGCTGAGAGATTGTTGAAGTGTTTCCTACCCCTCTGTCGATGCCCCTTTTTTTCTAAAGGCGAAATCGGGTTTACGACATTTGGGAGGACAACCCTTTCCCTTTTGGGAATTGGGTTTTGCAGTTTGAAGAGTGGTCACCTAATGATTAAAGTGCATTAGGACACTAAGAAGGGTTTGAGTTGAAGAACCAGAGTTCGGGTAAGGGCAAGAAATTATCTCGGGGGGAAGGTGTTAGGCACCCCCCAAGATCCACTAGTGTGGTTCCCGGCCATGTTACAATTATGACTTCATTTACAAGTAACAAATAAGCAAATAAGGGTTTCAAATATATGGGATTGTCACATTATGGTTGCAGATAAGTTAAAGTTTGAAGAAACAAAAAGGCTCGAATTGTGAAGAAATAGCTTGAAAATTCTGAAAAGTGATAAAATAAACGAATAAAGGGAAGGGGGTCCTAGGTTTACAAATAATATGGATCACATCAATGCAATACCTAGTAATCACTCCTCAAAAGAGGGGCTACACGTGGTATTAGCGCACCGGTATCCATATCTACCTTTTCCCACCCCGTTAAGGTATTAAACGCGGAATGGTTTCGTTACTTATTGCATGCTAGTACCCGTCCCAATCCTATCAGTCCTGGAGGCATTTGGGACTACCATTCCTAAAGGAAAGGGAGATGCGGGTTTTGTATGGTTTAAAAGATAAAATTCTAAAGCGACAACCAAAAACACATAAGGCAGATTATGGGAAACACATAACAATTTAAAAGGCTCAGATAGGCCTCCTCATTCAAAGCAGTAAGTTATTTAGCATGACTTACAAGTACTGGTTAGGTCTTTAATTAAACTTAACGAAGGAAGGGTGGCTGATTTATCACATATTTTCAGATATGTCCGAATTAGACCTGCCTGCTTGTTGTAATTATTAAAGGCTGGTATAGTTGATTGATTACCTACAAGTTTGCCTAGATGAGGCCTAACAATGCAGAAGGCATACTGATTTTAAAGAAGGATTACTGATTTTAGAAACAAATAAATTCTACGGATATTAAACGACATTTACTACTAATTTTAGAGATGTAGACGAATCAGATTTAAATGATTACCCCTATAGGCATGGCTTCTAAGCGTTATTGATTTTAAAACAGTTACATAAGTGCAGGAGTCTATAAGCATGGTGTCTAGGATGCAATTGATTATTTTAACCTATAGACTATTTGCCTAATGTGTATATGCAGAAGCGCAGAAACCTATACTCATGATTTCTATATGTAGAAGTGTAGAAACTTATAGACATGATTTCTAATGCAGAAGTGTAGAAACTTATAGACATGATTTCTAATGCAGATGGATAAACTTATATGCAAGATACATTAGAAGGTGGAACAACTCTATGAGGTAAGCAATAGCTTGAGAATACTCTTACTTCGTACAAAATTGTGATATGCAGATGATGGGCATGTCCATAATGCTTTGCATACCCTAGTAAATCCATACATTGAGTTAACTACTTGCAAATTCATCATCAATTTATGGTAGAAACTCAGCCGGAAGTTTGTCACGCCCCAAACCAAGGGACATGACCCGCGCCCGACCGAGTAGCCCCAGTCAAGCGGACCTGGGTGCCCTTCCTATCCCACGTGTTACCCCGTATTTCATTTCTCATTAATAAAGGAACTAACCATTTTATAATTGAAATCACCTTTTTCAAAACATACACAACATACTTGGTTACTTAACAAAGTTTACAACTTACATCGCCCGACATACAATTACATAAGTTCACAACCCACTTTTACTGTCTACGGAGCCTCTAAAGATACAACAGGATAATACAGTACTTGTCGGTAACAAGGCTCCGGCTATACCTTACACAAAACCAAAATAAGACTCTGGAGTAGAAGCGGCATGAGCCACGCAGGGCCCCGAGAGGAAGGGGGCTCACCAATATGGCTGATGGAAGATAAAGGAGTGCTACTGCCGGTGAACTAGGGTACATGATATAGATCCACCTACAATCATAACACGAATGTAGCGCTCCCGGCAAAAGGGACGCCAGTACATCTAAAGTGTATTGGTATGTATAAACAAACTTTGCCATAAGCAAACTCAAACCATACACAAGTAGCAAGTAATAATGGAATCAACAATTAATACACATGCAAGAAAACAATCAGGCCAAACAAGTTTACAATCTCTCTATTTCCCTTTCAACATTTTTCACACCAAGGATTTCACAACTTTCTCATATTTTCATTTCAATAGTGATTTCGATCACTTTCTACCCTTATTACCACGACCACCCTTATTACCTCGGTCACCCTTATCACCACAACCCACACCTTATAACTTTGTGTTGCGGCGCGCAACCCGATCCCACCGTACAGTTACAATTCACAAACAACACAACAACAATCAACAATTCACAAAGATCAACACAACACTGCTTAAGAAATAACTACAACAACTTACAAATATTTCCATAACCATCAATACTATTTCCATCATATTCAACAACTCATATACGTTTTACGTCACAATGATAATTATCACAATAAGCCATAGATGTTGTTACTACAGTCAGTCCAGTTGCATCACTTACGATTTCCTTCCGTCATTTGTTCCTCAGCTCTTACCACATAACGCGTTCACAATCATACCAATCACAAGAATTTCACAAATAATCCACGTAGATGTCACTTACTGAATATTCGTACACCAAACAAGGCAATTTTACAAAGGTCAAAGTTAGGCATACATACCTGGAGTCGAATTCCCCTTTAACTTCTATTTTCAATTCACCAAATAATCTAGCAACATCAGTCTAGTGCACAAGTTAATAAACATGACTTAGAATTGGGGTTCACAATTGCTACTCATACTTATTTAGGTTATCAACCCTTCTTTTGCAAACCTCTATCTCTACCCAGTTTCCCTTTGCTAGGTTTAAGGTTTAAAGAAGGCATGCATGTAAAATTTCAACCATTATTTTCAACAATCAATGCATGAGAATCCCCCACCCCTTAGTTTAAACCTAAAAATCAAGGGAAAAGGTTAGATATTTTACCTGCAAGAATGAGGATGAGGACAATTACTTTGAATTTTCCCGGCCCGGATAGTTTTGAAGAATCGAATTGATGAAGATCACTTTCTCTCTCAAGAACCATCTCTTCCCTCTCTCTTATTTTTTTCAGAAGATCGTTAAAAATGAGGGGTCTGGGTGTTTTATTAAAAAGGGGTCGAGTTTAAAATTTTAGAAAAATAGAAGCCCGAGCAGGATCTGCGGTCGCACTTTGCGATCGCAGAATCGGAATGCGGTTCGCAGATTGGACCGCAGAATTTCCCTACAACTCTGAGCATTTCTGCTTGGGTCTGTGACGGGAATGCAGTCTCCATTCCTCTTCTGCGGTTGCATAATGCACCGCAGAACTGACCTTCACAAATCATTGAGGAACTTATGCGACGACTATGCGGTCCGCATATTGATTATGCGATCGCATAATGGACCGCATTTTCAACATTAATTTCGACTAACTCTCTAATTAACTCTGCGGCAGAAATGCGGTCCGCATACCTTATCTATGACCGCATATTTGCACTTTTTTGGAAAATTTTGATTCTTGATTTTTAAGTGCAAAATCAGTAAAAAGGGTTCGAACAATTTTTACATATTCCCAACACATATACGGAACTTGACACTACGAATTACTAGGCTTTGAGCACAAACTTTCACGGGGCCTTACATCCTCCCCCACTTAAAATTATTCATCCTCGAATGAGGATTTTTGAAAATCGGTTGGTTTGAAAAAACATGATATGCAAGCTCCCAAATTTTTTTCACTAACTCCCATATTTTAGAAAAATTTCGCCAGAGTTTCCTTTGTAACTTGGACATATCTACCTATCAGAGAGCCCCTGAAACACATTTCCATGCACCATTACACGATTCATGTTATCCCTATAACTGGTATACAATTCATCACCCCTATACTTGCACATGTTCAATCACTTGATGCACTTTTGCACATAGTTTGATTACTACAATGAGTCCCATATAGTTTAACCACTTTGATTCACTACACACATGTAAATTAATCATTACCAATCTATAATATCATAATCCAATTACCTATCACAAGAGTTCTTACGAAATTTTCATTTACCAAGAAGGGTTTGCATATGGCTCAAATAGTCACAACACATACAATTTTGGTACAACTTGAAAAATTACAATAGTAAAGCATTTAGAGGAAAAATGGGGTGTCTTTGCACCAAAATAAGATACAATGCCAATTCGCTTAGGGATGAGAGTTCGCACGATCACTACTAGATTGGATTAAACAAATGGGGATATTTTCTTTCATCTCATCTTTCGCTTCCCACGTGGCTTCCTCGACTTGTTGATTTCGCCACAACACTTTAACTGAAGTAATTTCCTTATTTTGCAATTTACGGACTTGCCTATCCCGAATAGCAACTAGAATTTCTTCATACGATAACGCTTCAGTAGCCTTGATGTCTTCAACTGGCATGATGGTGGACGGATCTCCAACCACTTTCCTTAACATAGACACATGGAACACCGGGTGCACTAAGGACATTTCGGGGGGCAACTCCAGCCTATAAGCAACTTGCCTGATCCTTTGAATAATCCAATAAGGCCCAACATACCTTGGACTCAACTTCCCTTTCTTCCCGAATCGCATGACTCCCTTCATAGGAGATACGCTCAAGAACACCCAATTATTAACTTGAAATTCCAATTCTCTTCGACGAACGTCCGCATAGGATTTCTGGCGCCTCTGAGCAGTTTTCATCCTCTCCTGAATGACTTTAACTTTTTCCATAGCCTGGTACACAAGATCTGGTCCTATTAATTCTGCTTCACCCACTTCAAACCACCCAATCGGAGACCTACACCTTCTTCCGTACAATGCCTCAAATGGGGCCATCTGAATGCTAGCATGAAAGCTGTTATTGTAAGCAAATTCTATAAGTGGCAAGTGATCATCCCAATTACCTTTGAAATCCAAGACACAAGCCCGCAACATATCTTCAATCGTCTGAATAGTCTGCTCCGCCTGACCATCTGTCTGTGGATGGAAAGTTGTGCTGAGATTCACCTGAGTACCCAACACTTGCAGAAATTTCTTCCAAAAATTAGCTATGAACTGAGCCCCTCGATCCGAAATAATAGAAAGTGGAGTACCATGAAGCCTCACTATTTCCTTGACATACAACCGAGCATATTATTTTGCAGTATCGGTGGACTTGACTGGCAAGAAGTGAGCTGATTTGGTGAGTCGATCCACTATTACTCAAATTGAGTCAAATTTGCATTGAGTGCGAGGTAATCCTACCACGAAATCCATGTTTATCATCTCCCATTTCCACATTGGTATTTCCATAAGCTGGGTTAACCCACCGGGCCGCTGATGCTCATCTTTTGCTTGCTGACAATTTGGAAATTTAGATACAAAGTCCGCCATACCCCCATACCCCTCTTCATACCGTTCCACCAATAAATCTCCTTGAAATCATGATACATTTTTGTAGAACTTGGGTACACGGAATACCTGGAATTATGAGCCTCTGCCATTACCCTCTCCCGAAGCTTATCCACATCCGGGACACATAGCCTACCTTGACACCGCAATACACCATCCTCGCCGCCGAGTGAAAATGCCGAAGTCTTATTATTCAAAACTGTTTTCTTCATCTGAGCCAATGCTGGATCAATAAACTGCTTTTCCTTGACTTCCGCTACGAGTGACAATTCTGTTCCATTATGTACCATAACATTCCCCTCGTCTGATATCAAAATACAAACCCCTAAACTGGCCAATTGATAAACCTCCCGAGCCAAGGGCCTTTGATCCGCTCCCAAATGAGCCAAACTACCCATAGACTTCCGACTAAGAGCGTCGGCCACTATGTTCACTTTCCCTGGATGGTACAAAATGTTCATATCATAATCCTTAAGCAATTATAACCACCGTCACTGCCTCAAATTCAACTCCTTCTGCTTGAATAAACACTGGAGATTCTTGTGGTCTGAGAACACATCTACATGGACCACATAAAGATAATACCACCATATTTTCAAAGCAAACACAACTGCCGCAAGCTCCAAATCATGCGTCGGATAATTCTTCTCGTGATTCTTAAGTTGCCTCGAAGCATACGCTATAACCTTCCCATGCTGCATCAATACACACCCCAAACCGACCCTGGAGGCATCACAATAAACCACAAATCCTTCCGTGCCTTCTGGCAAAGCCAATATCGGTGCTGAGGTCAACCTTGACTTCAGTTCTTGAAAACGTTTCTCACAAGCGTTGGACCATTAGAACTTGATTGCTTTCTGCGTCAATTTAGTCAATGGGGAGGCGAGGGTAGAGAACCCCTCCACAAACCTCCGATAGTAACCTGCTAAACCCAAGAAGCTACATACCTCCATCGGGGTCGTGGGTCTAGGCCAATCTTTCACAGCTGCGATCTTCTGGGGGTCTACCTGAATCCCTTCACTAGAAACAACATGACCCAAAAAGGCAACGGACTCCAACTAAAACTCACATTTTGAAAATTTAGCATATAATTGGTGCTGATGAAGAGTCTGTAGAACTGCCCTAAGGTGACCGGCATGATCCTCCCGGCTCCACAAATAAACAAAGATATCATCAATAAAAACAATCACGAAGGAGTCTAGAAATGGCTTGAAGACCCGATTCATAAGATCCATAAAAGCTGTCGGGGCATTGGTTAGCCCAAAAGACATGACCAAGAATTCGAAGTTAGCATAGCTAGTTTTGAAGGTGGTCTTAGGAATATCCTGCTCTCTGATCTTCAATTGGTGATACCCGGACCGCAGATCAATTTTGGAGAAGAACTTTGCACCTTGCAATTGGTCGAACAGATCATCTATTCGAGGTAAAGGATATTTATTCTTGATAGTGACTTTTTTAAGCTTCCAATAATCGATGCAAATCCGAAGCGACCCATCCTTCTTTCTGACAAAAAGAACGGAGCACCCCACGGCGACACACTCGGTCGTATAAACCCCTTCTCTAATAAATCCTTCAGCTGCTCCTTTAACTCTCTTAACTCTGTTGGCGCCATTCTGTATGGTGGAATGGATATTGGCTGAGTATCTGGAAATACACCAATCCCAAAATCAACCTCCCTATCTGGCGGAATCCCTGGAAGCTCATCCGGAAACACTTCAAGAAACTCATTCACGACTGGCACGGACTCAGGGGTAGACACTTCTGAAGTGGTGTCCGCCACCCGGACCAAATGATGGATACATCCCTTCTTAATCATCTTTAAATCCTTAAGGTAGGAAATAAACCTACCCTTCGGCACCATACCATTCCCCTTCCACTCGATAACCGGCTCGTTGGGGAACTCGATTCTCATGACTCTCGTTTGGCAGTCAAGTTTAGCAAAGCACGAATAAAGCCAGTCCATCCCCATGATTACATCAAAATCTACCATTCCAAGCTCAATAAGATCGGTCGTGGTAATACGACCACACACCGTGACAACACAATTCCTATAAACTCGCGACGCTGTAATAGAATCATCGACCGAAGTCGATACACAGAACGGCTCATGAAGTTGTTCGGGTTCTATCCCAAAACTTGAAGCAATGAATGGGGTGACATAAGACAAAGAGGACCCCGGATCATTAAGAGCATAGCAATCAATGGCCTGAATAGACAAGATACCTTGAACAACATCTGGAGAAGCCTCAGCACTCTAGCGACCATTCAAAGCATAGAACCGGCTAGGTCCACCTCTACCACGAGCTCCACCCCTAACTGCACCATGCCTTGCTGGAGCTGGAGGATGCAAGAATGACGTAGCAACCGAAGAACCAGATGACTGGGCAGATCCCCTACCCATACCCTGACTGGGCGCACGGCAGTCCCGCTGGATGTGACCTCTCACCCTGCACCTATAACATATCGAGATATCCAAATAGCAAGTCTCTGTATGGAATCTCCCACACTTGGGGCATGTAGTTCCCCCTACTGCTGAGACCTCACTCCTAGACGATCGGACTAACGGGACCTCCTACTATCTAAACCTAGTCTCGAGTGACTGCTCTGTTGATAACTGTGCATAGATGGTTGTGCACTCGCTGAGGACTGAGCATATGACCGAGATGGACCTGATGACCCTCTACTCGGAACTGGTCTCCCTGAGTGACCCATTGACCAGTCCCTACTGCTACTCTTCTTTTCTGCCCTTATCTTCAACTTTCTAGCCTCTGTGGCCTGAGCAAATCCTACAATCTTTCCATAATTCATATCTAAGTGTAAGTCCACTGTAGCAGCCTCATTCACCACCAAAGGACTAAGACCCTGAACGAAACTTCGAACTCGAGCATCCATGGTCGACACTAACTGAGGAGCATACTTGGACACCCTCACGTACTCTATGTGGTACTCCCAAACACTCATACTGCCCTGCTTGAGAACCTCAAACTCAGTGGCACGAGTCGCCATTGTCTCGGCAGGCAAGAAGTGGTCCATAAAGGCATCTACAAACTCATCCCATCTAGCTGGAGGTCTTCCATCCTCACGCGAATCCTCCCACATCTTGAACCACGAATGCGCTGCTCCCCTCAACCTGTATGAAGCCAGCTCAACCCCCTCTGTCTCTATAGCCTTCATCACTCGAAGGGTCTTATACATCTCATCAAGGAAATCCTGTGGATCGACCTCTAGGTCTGTGCCTGTGAATTGTGGAGGGGCCAATCGCAGAAACTGGTGGACTCTGGAGCTGGCGGGATCTCCCTGTCCACTGGAGGACATAGAGGCATCATGAGATCTCCGGGCCTGGGCGGCCACTAACTGGGTCAACATACAGATGGCTCATCTAAGGTCCCCATCAGAAACCCCGAGACCAGAAGCTGGAATAGTATCAGGATTTGGAATATCGACGGGAGGGATGGTGGCACCCTCTGCCGCAGCTAGAACAGGAATGCTTGGATCTAGAATAGATGGGCCGAGCAGATTCAAGGCCGGGGAGTCACTCTCACCCACGGCATCAGGTACATATTTCACGGCCACACTTGGGGTGGCGTCGGCCCCAAGTCCGAGTCTAGCTTTCTTCTTAGGTGCCATTTCTGAAAATTTCAGAACAAAGCATGAGTTAGATGTAAATACTTCCACTTTCCACTTCACCGCACGATATGGAATAAAAAAGAAGAGGATAATTTCCTAAATACCCGTGTAGCCCCCTACTTATAGATGTGGTCGACAACATACCGATAAGAAGGGCTCTACTAGGCACGGCTCCGAGACATCCTAGGACTCTTTTAAAACCTTAGGCTCTGATACCAAATTTGTCATGCCCCAAACCGAGGGACATGACCGGCGCCTGACCGGGTAGCCCCAGTCAAGCGGAACTGGGTGCCCTTTCTATCCCACATGTTACCCCATATTTTCATTTCTCATTAATCAAGGAACTAACCATTTTATAATTAAAATCACCTTTTTCAAAACATACACAACATAATTGGTTACTTGACAAAGTTTACAACTTACATCGCCCGACATACCATTACATAAGTTCACAACCCACTTTTACTGTCTACGGAGCCTCTAAAGATACAACAGGATAATATATTACTTGCCGATAATAAGGCTCCGACTATACCTTACATAAAACCAAAATAAGACTCCAGAGTGGAAGCGGCATGAGCTACGCAGGGCCCCGAGAGGAAGGGGGCTCACCAATACGGGTGATGGAAGATGAAGGAGTGCTACTGACGGTGAACTGGGTACCTGATATAGATCCACTTACAATCATAACACGAATGTAGCACCCCTAGCAAAAGGGACGTCAGTACATCTGAATTGTATTGGTATGTATAAACAAACTTTGCCCTAAGCAAACTCAAACCATACACAAGTAGCAAGTAATAATGGAATCAACAATCAATACATATGAAAGAAAACAATCAGGCCAAACAAGTTTACAATCTCTCCATTTCTCTTTCAACATTTTTCACATTAAGGATTTCACAACTTTCTCATATTTTCATTTCAACAGTGATTTCGATCACTTTCCACACTTATTACCTCGACCACCCTTATCAGCATAACCCACACCTTATAACTTCATGTTGCGGCACGCAACCCGATCCCACCGTACAGTTACAATTCACAAACAGCACAACAATAATCAACAATTCACAAAGATCAACAAAACACTTCTTAAGAAATAACTACAACAACTTACAAATATTTCCATAACTATCAATACTATTTCCATCATATTCAACAACTCATATGCGTTTTATGTTACAATGATAATTTCCACAATAAGCCATAAATGTTGTTACTATAGTCATTCCA
The DNA here is from genome assembly GCA_026770625.1 of Nicotiana glauca. Classification (NCBI taxonomy): domain Eukaryota; kingdom Viridiplantae; phylum Streptophyta; class Magnoliopsida; order Solanales; family Solanaceae; genus Nicotiana; species Nicotiana glauca. Next base: position 152,847 of record MU697975.1, read on the forward strand.
ATTGCATCACTTATTATTTCCTTCTGTCATTTGTTCCTCAGCTCTTACCACATAACACTTTCACAATCATACCAATCACACGATTTTCACAAATAATCCACGTAGATGTCACATACCGAACATTCGTACACCAAACAAGGTAATTTTACAAAGGCCAAAGTTAGCCATATATACCTGGAGTCAAATTCCCTTTTGACTTCTATTTTCAATTCACCAAATAATCTAGCAACGTCAATCTAGTGCACAAGTTAATACACATGACTTAGAATTGGGGTTCACAATTGCTACTCAAACTTATTTAGATTATCTACCCTTCTTTTGCAAAACTCTATCTCTACCCAGTTTCCCTTTGCTAGGTTTTAGGTTTTAAGAAGGCATGCATGTATAATTTCAGCCATTATTTTCAACAATCAATGCATGAGACTTCCCCCCCCCCCCAGTTTAAACTTGAAAATCAAGGAAAAAGGTTAGGGATTTTACCTGCAAGAATGAGGATGAGGGAAATTACTTTGAATTTTCCCGGCCTGGATAGTTTTGAAGAATTAAATTGATGAAGATCACTTTCTCTCTCAAGAACCATCTCTTCCCCCTCTCTTATTTTGTTCAAAAGATCGTTAAAAATGAGGGGTTGGGGGTGTTTTACTAAAAAGGGTCGGGTTTAAAATCTTAGAAAAATAGAAGTCCAAGCAGGATCTGCGGTCGCACTTTGCGATCACATAATCGGAATGCGGTCTCCAGACTGGACCGCAGAAGTGCCCCAAAACTCTGAGCATTTCTGCTTGGGTATGCGACGGTTCTGCAGTTGCATAATGCACCGCAGAACTGACCTTCACAAATCCTTGAGGAACTTATGTGACAACTATGCGGTCCGCATATTGATTATGCGATCGTATAATGGACCGCATTTTCAACATTAATTTTGACTAACTCTCTGATTAACTCTGCGACAGAAATGCGGTCCGCATACCTGATCTGAGACCGCATTCTGGACCGCATAGTTGCATTTTTCTAGAAAATTTTGATTCTTGATTTTTAAGTGAAAAATCAGTAAAAAGGGTCCAAACAATATTTACACATTCCCAACACATATACGGAACTTGACACTACGAATTACTAATCTTTGAGCACAAACTTTCACGGGGTCTTACAAATCCACGATGATTTAAACTCCCCATGAACCCTTACATTCGAGGACGAATGTTCCTAAGGGAGGGAGGCTGTTACAAACCATATCCACACGTGTTAGTTCATGCCATATGTTAGTTAACATAAATCCAAGAAGGAATTATCTTTGAGATGATAAGAAGTTAATCCTATTGGTCTTAAGTGATACAAGGGTGTATAAGGGTGATTAACAAGTATTAGAAGTTAAACGATCAAGGATGTTTTAACTTGTATTTTTGGTAAACCTAGAGGTGATTAATACACTCAAGAGGTCATGTTTTAAGGTTTTTGAATCATATAATATTCGTATCATAAGTCTCGAAGTCAAATGAGTTATGAGAGAAAAGTCGACAAAAGTATTCATAACTTAGGTTCATAATTTTACTTAAACATTAGGTCAAATGTTACTATGCTTTTCTCCCAATATACTTGGAATTATGGAGTGATCTATCCATCAAATTTAATATCTATGAGTCTAGTTTCCAACTCATTAATCCATTTGTCGATACGATCTTTGAGTAGAGAGATATTCTTATTTTCAGGAGACTGCGCCAAGTACCTCTCTATGGGCCCCACTTAGGCGGTTTAAGACTTTCGAATATATATATATGATGCCTCAAACCCGTTTTAAGTCATTTCATTTCACTATATTCATATCTTAGAACCCTAGGAACATCCTCTAAGGTTATCGCAAGATTCAACACCCAAAGAAAGGGCAAACAACACAAATCAAGTGTCGGGAATCCAGTGGCGCTAGTAAGTTTCTTGTTCTTCTTGTTGTTGCTCATTTTTGTGTTGTTCCAGATCGTGTGGAAGATTTTTTTCAGGGGTTTATGTTCTTTAGATACTCCCTCAAAGTTTTAATATCAGCCCTAGGTGATTTCAATCCTTCTAAAGTGATTCTAGTACCGAAAAACCCTAATTGATTGCTAGTTTTGCTTCCTTGTTGTTGTGGCAGCATTGGAGGGATATTTTCGTGAAAAATTAAGGTCAAATTGTAGTTGTTCTTTCTGTCTAAAGGTAAGGAAGCTCTTACTCTATATGTATTTAAGATTATCCAAGTTGCGGCTAAGTCATTGAAGCTAGAACTTGTGAAATATTTATCGAAATGCTTGGTAGTAATGTTATCAGTTGGTGGACTGTTTTGGGAGGTTCAATATGATTAACATTGATCTTGTTTGGGCTGTTTGGTGATTGTTTTCACTTTTGGGAAATCATATAAATAGGGGAGGTGCTTTCTGTTTCATCGTAAAATAGGTTGTGGTTGGTACATAATAGTTACAACGCTTAAACGTTAACGATAGTGTCATTTCTCCTATTGTAGACTAAGGAGTCGTGACATTTGCATAGCTTGAGGTTGGGCAGTATATACAAGGTATGTGAGGCTATTCCTTTCCTTTTTTTGCACGACTCCGATTGTACATAATGTAATGAACGAGCTTCCAAAGATACTCTACTCTTAGAAGCTAGCAGTACTTGCATTGTTTCCCCTCTTATGGAATGACTAATGTTAATGTTGCTTCTCTTATTATTATGTTATCATTGTTGTTGGTACTTCTTAATTCTTATATGGTTCATAGTGAAGAATTAGTCCTAATAACATGTACAAAGGATACCGACCTTACGTCACTCCGAAAGGTTTAGAACGTGATTCCATGAGTCGAGCATGCATTATATATATGTATCTATTTTCTCTACCGAGCCGCGCTATAGTCGTCTTGGTACGACACCTATTGTACAATCACTGATCAATTGGGTTTTACCGAGCTCCATGTAACCGGGTACGATTCTACCGAGCCTTATAATGGCCGGGTACGTTTTTACCAAGCCTATTACGGCCGGGTATGATATGATGATGATGATGTCCACAGAGGCATATGTTTTAAAAGTTTATGTATATTTACATATGTATCATGCATTGCATGTCAGTAGCGCTCAGAGGTATCCAGATGTTACAGGTTGTATATTCTCTATCCCTACTTACATTACTGTTTGTACTTATGGTTCCCTGCCTTACATACTCAGCACTTTATTCGTACTGACATCCTTTTATTTGTGGATGCTGCATGTCGTGTTGCAGGTCCTGATAGACAGGCAGGCGTCGCTTCCCCACCACAGTAGGATGTCCAGTTCAGCGGTGATTGGTGAGATCACTTCTTTGGACTTGTCGTGGTCTTGGTATGCATTTTTGTTATAGATATTATGGGTATGTCGGGGCCCTGTTCCGGCAATGTTGCAGCACTTATGTTCCTTTAGAGGCTCATAGACTGGTGTCTACTCATGTATAGTTTGGTATGCCTTGTCGGCTAGTTTTTGTTGTATAGTCTTTCATGGTAGCGTGGTATCTCATACCTTATATATAGTTTTTTGATTGTCCGGTCATCCCATGTTATTTATATTCATGCGATCATCTTTTATGTTGGTTATCGATGATCCATATCTACCATTTATATTGATCTCGTCGGTCCTAAAAGAAAATAAAGAAGGTTAGATAAAATGTACGTTGGTGCTCGGCAAGTATGGCCGGGTGCTAGTCATGGCTCTCCAATTTGGGTTGTGACAAACTTATAATGCTAAATGTCTCATTTTATTGATAAAAATAAAGATGAATCCCAAAACGACACTAAAATAGCAGAAAGTAAAATGTCACTAATGGCCATTGGCCTTATTACATTTAAAGCAAAGAAAAGACCCCCTAACTACTTGATCCCAGAAGGACCTTCTTCAGGTTGAATGTTCTCGTTGATCAGATCCTTCAGCTCGTGTAGATTTTCCAGTAGAAATGCTTTTGCCAGGTTCTCTCCTTCGTTTCCCTCGGCATTCTAGCAGTCGCTGACTCTCTTTCTCACTTTTCCTTCCAATTCCAGTAGACTGTATTCCAGATACTCCTGCTTTTCACTAGCCTTGGTTACCCTCTCTTTCCATTCATTGATTTGGTCACTTGATAGGAGATTCCTCTACCAGGTCAGCAAGAGTGAGGGTATACTGACCATCCGAAGTCGGGGACCTTGTTCTCCATTTTCTGCAAAATAAAAGGTTTAAGATCATACCCCCCACTGGACTCAACTATTAAATATCAATAATTGTCATTAAAGTATTTATTTCTCGAAATAAATGCACAGAATGTGGTGGTGTCCGTTTGGGTTTCAAGGAAACTAAGTGGACTTTGGACAAGGCTATCTTAAAGAGTCATTATGCGGACAACATAACCAACTCGGCTAGGTTTGACAGTGATGCATGCACAATTTAAACAGAGTAAGGTTTCTATGAGGTATTAGACTGGTACCCTTGAGCGGACAACTCAAGAGGGAAAGTCACGGAACCGTCGACTCCACCGCTGATCGACTGGTTTTACCGTAAATACGCCTTTGCCAAATTTAAGGGGTGATAATATCGGAAGGGCGCAACCACTCATTATAAGCATTGCGATGGTACTTTGTTTGGCACGAGTGGAATATGATGTTGAGGATGCAATTTAAAAGAATGAAACAAGTTGTCATATATTTGAACGTTCATAAAGTAATGATTACAATAATTGCTCATAGTTACAACAGTATTAAAGGAAAACGGTAAAAGAAAGCATTAAACAAAAGAAACAATGAGTCAAGTCAGTTGTGAAGTAGAAGATACATAAAGGTGTTAAATAAAAAAGTAATAAAGTCACAAATAACATGAACTGGTAAAAGCCTAAAGAATTCCCCAGCAGAGTCACCATGTTGTCGATGCCCCTTTTTTTCTAAAGGCGAAATCGGGTTTACGTCATTTGGAAGGACAACTCGCTCCCTTTTGGGAATTGGGTTTTGGAGTTTGAAGATTCACCACCTAATGATTAAAGTGCATTAGGACACTAAGAAGGGTTTGAGTTGAAGAACCAGAATTTGGGTAAGGGGGAAGGTGTTAGGCACCCCCCGAGATCCACTAGTGTGGCTCCCAGCCATGTTACAATTGTGACTTCACTTACAAGCAATAATAAGCAAATAAAGGTTTCAAATATGGGGGATTGTCACATTATGGTTGCAGATAAGTTAAAGTTTGAAGAAATAAAAAGGCTCGAATTTTGAAGAAACAGCTTGAAAATTCTGAAAAGTGATAAAATAAACGAATAAGGGGAAGGGGGTCCTAGGTTTACAAATAATATGGATCACATCAATACAATACCCGATAATCAATCCTCAAAAGAGGGGCTACACGTGGTATTAGCGCACCGGTCATCATATCCATATCTACCTTTTCCTACCCCGTTAAGGTATTAAACGCGAAATGGTTTCGTTACTTATTGCATGCTAGTACCCGTCCCAATCCTATCAATCCTGGAGGCATTTGGGACTACCATTCCTAAAGGAAAGGGATATGCGGGTTTTGTATGGTTTAAAAGAATAAAATTCTAAAGCAACAACCAAAAACACATAAGGCAGATTATGGGAAACACATAACAATTTAAAAGGCTCAAATAGGCCTCCTCATTCAAAGCAGTAAGTTATTTAGCACGACTTACAAGTACTGGTTAGGTCTTTAATTAAACTTAACATAGGAAGGGTGGCTGATTTATCATATATTTTCAGATAAGAAGTCCGAATTGGACCTGCCTGCAGGTTGTAATTATTAAAGGCTGGTATAGTTGATTGATTACCTACTGGTTTGCCTAGGTAAGCCTGACAATGAAGAAGGCATACTCATTTTAAGGAAGGATTACTGATTTTAGAAACAAACAAATTTTGCAGATATTAAACGACATTTACTACTGATTTTCATTTATAGACGAATCAGATTTAAACGATTACCCCTACAGGCATGGCTTCTAAGCGTTATTGGTTTTAAAACAGTTATATAAGTGCAGGAGTCCTATAATGATGGTGTCTAGGATGCAATTGATTATTTTAACCTATACACTATTTGCCTAATGTGTATATGCAGAAGTGCAGAAACCTATAGTCATGATTTCTATATGCAGAAGTGTAGAAACGTATAGACATGATTTCTAATGCAGAAATGTAGAAACTTATAGACATGATTTCTAATGTAGATGGATAAACTTATAGACAGGATTTCTAATGCAGATGAATAAACAAAAATGTTGTGATTGCAGAAATCAAACCTAAAGCATGATATCTACACCTTATGCATAACATGAGAGACCCTCTCCCATCGTTAGTATACACCCCATAGTTATTACAAATTATTACAACTTGAATGAATCCAGAAAAAAGTAAATTACATCAGAAATTAAAATTCAAACCAAGGAGAGCCTAATTCAAACTCCTAGTCTGATACATGAGATAAACCAACTTCCAAATATCAGATTCCAGAAGCGTTTCTCATCCTTTGGGTGTGTCAAAGTTCCAAGCAGCTTCATGAACTCCAGGCAATGCTTGCACCCAATTACATTACAGAATTATAGTACAGTATGGAATGGCCAACCCTCAAATGTCCAAGTTCAGAGGGAACTCAAGGTCCCAAAGCAAGGCTCATAGGAGGGGGCAGAACTTACGATCTAGGAGTAAGTGCAAGTGCAATAGAGGGGAATTAGGGAAGAGTCATGACAAACTAGTGGTCATGCCCAGCAATTGGGATGCTGGCATACCCCAGACCAGCATGTCAGCTTAAATTGGGAGTTAGGACCTATTGAAGGTCAGGTTCAGATCTGGGCAGTAATTTAGATACTGCCAGGCCAAAATCATTAACTCAGATACATAGGGGGAATAGAGGGATAGGGATTCATAATAGAAGCAAGATACAAGGAAAGAAACACACATAATTTAACTACTGAACATGAACAACAAAGTGGGAAAGAGTACTGAAACTGCAAAGTAAACACATAGGCGTGAGGCAAAAATTAAATCAGACAAACCAGTTTCAGGAAAAACAGATAAGTAAAACAGCAATCTTGAAAAGCCAAATCGTAAAGCAATACCAAAGCCTCAGAAAAGAGTTGAAGGTATTGAAAAAGTATTGTGATTGAAAGTGTGTGTGAGAGTTGTATGGTTTTATCAAAACTTAAAACTTAAAGCCTCTGTCCAATGCGGAAGGGTCGAGCCCTTCTTATAGTGTAGCAAATAAGCAAGAAAAGGTAAGGAAATTTATTCTGATCAGTCTCCCTTTAGTCAAGGGATTCTGATTTCAAACGGGTAAAGCAATTATGGAAAGGGATTTTTAAAAAATATTTTCCGAGTAGTATAATTAGGGGTAAGTACATAGAAGCTATTTAAGGCAACAAAATAATAGTACAGGGTTTGTAAAGAAAAAGGAAGGGGAATCAACCAGTAAAAATTAAAACTTCAGACTTTTACTCGAATGAATCGAGTCAGGAAAAGGGTTAAAGAAAGGTTCAATTAGGGAAAACAAGTAACAATCAAGTGAACACAATAAAAGGAATGCGGAATCAATTAGTAGTTGGCAAAACATTTTTGAAAGAAGAGTTCTCATGTATAAACACTCAAACATGTAAATCAAGAAGAGACTGTCAAGTTATTTTAAAAGAGACTTTTAATCAAAGAGAAGTTCAGAAACATGGGCAAAAGACACAGGTTCGACCTACAGACTCATGGTGAGTCTGAGAGTCCAGGGTCCCAATGTGGAACCCTGACTCGAAATCAAAGCATAAAGTCAAAAGGAAACCCCTAATCCTAGGGTTTCAAATGTTGAATAAGACATGGAGGTGGGAAAGCAAACCATTTGTTTTTCAGAGTCTCAACAAGACAGACATGATAGCATGCTTGAACAATAAAGGAATAAAAATCATGACGAACATATTCGAGAAACTCAAAACATAAACGAGTTCAGAAGAAGGAAATAATACAACTTGAACACAAGTAGGTGAAGCATGTAAAAACATAAACAAAGTCAAAAAATCAAGTGACCTTAACGGTAGGCACATATAGCAGAAAACATAGTAGAGATGAACAGGAGTGGAAAAGAAGAGGTAAAAGACAATACATGCATAAAAATAAAAGAAATCATACGAACAAAGTATAAAAAGCACACGTAAAGAAAAGAAGAAAAAGAATCAAAAAGATTTTTCTCAAAAATCCTTGCCGAAACCCTAAATATCGGAGAGAAACTATTTTGACTAAAGCTTTTGGGAAAAACACTCTAGACGGCAAGAAAATCATAGACATAGTACAGATCTAAATAAATAACGGTGAAAGAACCTCTAATGACTTAGGATTTCAGAGAAACCCTATAAATGAGAAAGGCTTGGAGATGGGTCCGATCCTGAGTCGGAAAGGTCAGGACCAGCCTCAAAACACCATGGTACGCCGGAGCAAGGCCGGCGATGACCCTGAAACCTTGAATCGGCAAAGGTCTGAGCGCAAACCTTCGAGGTCTGGCCTCGAATCTTCAGGTATCCGGTGTATAAGAGCAAGGGGAGGTGAGCATAAGACTCCAATGGATTTAGAAGCCATGGATTCCGGTGGGTTTCACAGTGGAAGACGATGAGAGGAGGCTAGGGTTAGGGAAGGTTCAAGAGTGTTTGAGAGAGGGGATGGTTTCAGGGGCGGCAGATGATTGAAAAAGAAATAGGGTTGGGGGTTTGATAAATTAAAAATGGAAAGATGGAGTGTGAGCCGTTGATCTGTTAGATCAACGGCTGGGATTAGGAATTGGGTTATTTTGATTTGGGGCGGAATTGGGGGGTTAAATTGAGGTTAGAATTGAAAGGAAATGAGGCTATAATTGAAATAGAAACGGACTAGATGTTAAATAGCCAATTTTTCCCTTTTATTTTATAAAATAGTAATAATGATTTTAGAACCAAATTAAAAGAACTGAACTAATTAATAATATATAAATATTAATCCAAAAATACTGGAAATAATTTTATAATTGCAAAATGCTATTAATCGTAAAATAGGCTATAATTGCGATTATATGCAATTTAGCTTTAAAAATACCAAATAAATTTATAAAAATATACAAAAATCACCTTAATTATAATTTGGTGTAAATATGAGAATAAAATAAGTTAATCACAAAAAGGATAATTTTTTTGGGAAAAATTAGTGATTTTGTACTGCTAAAATAGGGCAATAAATTGATTTTAAAATCTTAAAAAATTAGGAAAAATACCAAAACTGTTGGGCATCTTTATTATACATTTTATTTTAAAAATACATGGGGAAAAAATTGTGTATCAACACCCTCCACTTTTTTCAACACATTCACATTCCTCCAAAGTAGTTTGGGAGAAGGTCTGCTTCTTAGTCCCTATCTTGGGCTGTCCCAAAGGGACATCGAAGAACTTAAAGACTTGCGTGAGCATAAATCCATAAGGAAGACCATGGTTTCCATATTTAAATGTTGCCACCTTTTGCATCTACTCAATCATGATGGCTGGCAAGTTTACAACGCGGAACCCATCCAGTGCTTCCATCAAATACAGATCAGACTTGGAAGTGATGGACTTTCTCTCGGCACGGGGTAGAAGAACCTTGTTTACCAACTCAAACAATAGCTGATAAACGGGAAGCAGAGCTTTCTTGTGTACCCATTCCCCCTGCTGGACTGCACCTTCCTTCACAATAGCATTCCTAAAATTTGACCCACACACATTCTTGACAGAGGATGTACCATCAGCAGGGACCTTAAGTATGTCCCCAAGCAGAGCATCATCCAACACAATATCAATTCCAATGATCAAAACACAGATATGATCAGTTTCAACAGCAAAGAGGTCTGCATAGAAACTTTGGACCTCATCCTCATAGACTTTGGGTACATCCACCTTGAACAGATGGCCCCACGATTAAAACTCGATCATGTCTATTATTTGCCGTATACCGTCCATTTTAGAGATTTCTGGGTCAAAAGTATGACCCCACAGAACCTTTTGGTACCTCAGTCATTCCTTAGTAGACATACTCTCACGTTTCACTCTCTTTGCAGAATCAGGTTCCCTCACAGTTTCCACTTTTCTTTTCCCAGGCTTCACACTCGATTTACGCTTTCCAATTGACTTCACTAAGACCTCCTCATCAGACAAAGACTGTTCATCCACTACTTGTTTTAATTTTTCACCACTTTTCACTGACTTTGAACTTGGCGTAGCAACACCTTCCTCTGAAGCAGATCGCTTCTTTTTTTGAGACCTTTTAACCAAGGAAATTGGTTCCTCTGCTATTTCCTCATCCACTTCTACCACAGGAATGTTCTTATCACATTGAACCTCTGCATTTTTTACCAGCCTCTTCTTCTTCTACTTACTACTTCTTTAACTCTTCTGCAAAGCAGACTCAAAAGCCTCCTTTGCCTGCAACCTAGTGGTAGATCGCTTAGGAGAGTACTCGGGAGTGGCTAATGGCCTCCTTCTGGCAATAAAAGCGTCTAAAGCCACATTATCCTGATTTCTTTATCTCTAGACTACATGATACGAGAAGAGGGGTCAGGTCCTTCAAGAAGGGTTCCAGTAGTTTCTTCTGGTATAGATTTTCAAAGAGAACCACAACTCCTTCTTCCACTGACAACTGAGTTTCTATCTTCTAAGACTCAGTCACAAAAGAGGTGATCCCATACACTATACCCTCAGTGGAGATGGTCAAAATGTTTTCTATTTCTCCTTTATATAGAGATTCCATGGGAGAAACAAACTCTGAGACAGGGGTAGTTGAAGACTGATCAACATTAACCTCAGAAGCATTTGAATGAAAAGACATGACATACAGGATTTAAAAAGTTTGATGATATGGCACTCAATTTTTTTTGCTTCTTTTTAAGATATGTATGAAAAAGCACAAGACTACTAACTTGTAGTACAAGAACCAAGATCTTGACCTGTCTTTCAAAAATTCTCAATCCTCTTTTACCACTCATGTAGTGCACCTATAGCTTCTATAATTATCAAGTGTGTCTACTTACAACGGTAGTTAAGTGAGTTAGACTTGGTCGGAATACACGTTAGCTAATGTTACCTGAATGTGACTTTCACAGCCAACTGATGGGAATCAGGTTCTCAATTAGGCTTTATTAGCCCCGTCTCCAGCCTATTTCTCTCAAAATGTTCTTTGCTTAGTGCTTTGGTGAAGATATCTTTAATTTGGTCTTCTGTACTACGCAACTTCATATAAATAAGCCTTTTCTCCATATTGTCTCTGAGAAAATGATGTCTCACATCAATGTGCGTGGTTCTTTCATATTGGACCGGGTTCTTGGTCATGTTAAGTGCACTGGTGTTGTTACATAAAAGAGGCACACAGTCAGTGTACTCACCAAAATCTTCCAATTGGTGTTTGATCCATAGAAGCTGAGCACAGCAGGAAGCTGCAGCAACATATTATGCTTCAGCTATTGAAAGAGCAACTGAGTTCTACTTCCTTGTGTCCCATGAGATTAGACATGATCATAGAAAGTGAGACATTCTAGAAGTACTTTTCATGTCCACAAGATAACCTGCATAGTCAGCATCAGCATACCCAATCAGATTAAAATTATCACCTGAAGGGTAGTACAAGACCAGGTCCTGTGTTCCCTTAAGATATCTCAAATTTCTCTTGGCAACCTTCTGATGAGATTACTTGGGATTTGACTGAAACCTTGCACATAGCCCCACACTAAAGACAATATTAGGTATGCTGGCAGTAAGGTAGAGAAGAGACCCAATAATTCCTCTATACATGGTTTGATTTACAGGAGTACGAGATTTATCCATATTCAGTCGTGTAGCAGTGGCAATGGGAGTGTCAATTACTTTTGATGCTTCTATATCAAACCTCTTCAGAAGCTCCTTATTGTATTTCTACTGACTGATGAATGTACCCTTTGTGGACTACTTCACTTGAAGACCCAAGAAGAAATTCAACTCACCCATCATGCTCATCTCAAACTCACTTCCCATTAGTTTGGCAAATTCTTCACACAGTGAATCAGTTGTTGCCCCAAAAATGATATCATCAACATATACTTGAACGATGACTAGGTTCCTCCCTCGTTTCTTTAGGAAAAAAGTGTTGTCAATTTTTCCTCTTGTAAAACCATTTTCTAAGAGAAACTTTGACAGTGTTTCATACCAAGCTCTAGGAGCCTGCTACAACCCATACAATGCCTTGTCCAATTTGAACATATATTCAGGATGTTCATGACATTCAAAGCCCGAAGGTTGCTTTACATAAACTTCTTCCTTAAGGAATCCATTCAGAAATGCACTTTTGACATCCATTTGGAACAAAGTGAATACCATATGTGGTGAAAAAAGAAATGAGGATTCTGATGGCTTCCATGCGAGCAACCGGAGCAAAAGTCTCATCATAATCAATTCATTCCTCCTGATTGTAGCCTTGAACCACTAGTCTTGCCTTGTTCCTTGTATTGTTTCCATGTTAATAAAGCTTATTCCTAAATACCCACTTGGTTCCTATAACAGTTCGATCTGAAGGTCTATGTAACAGGTGTCATACGTTGTTCTGTTCGAACTTATGCAACTCATCTTGCATGGTTATGATCTAATTTGCATCTTTTAAGGCTTCCTTGATGTTTTTGGGTTCTTTTTAGGAAAGAAAGGTTGAGAAAGCAAGTGAATTTATGGCTTTTAATCTAGTTTGTACTCCTGAATCAAGAGGGATAATTATGTTGTCAAGAGGATGGGAGCTTTTGTGTTTCTAGTTGGGAACTTGAGCCTCATTTGTAGAGGAGCTAGGTGAGTCTGACCGGTTCCCTTGCATTCTTCTTTCAGCTACATGTGGATTACTTTGAACTGCATCAACCACTCTTTCTTCAGCTTTAGTAGTTGTAATTGTGATACTTGGTTACTCACCAGCTGATGAGGAAGGAGTTGCATTGTCTTCACTTGGCTCCTTCACTTGACTCATCATGTTTGTCTTTCCATTTGCCATATCAATGACTTTACCTGGAACTAGCAGAGGCTATCTATCCTGATCATCCATAATGTTTTTCTCACAGGATTGGTAGGATTCGTCAAAAATTACATGTACACTCTCCTCTATGTAATGAGTCCACTAATATTAGACCTTGTAAGCTTTACTTTGAGAAGAATATCCTAAGAAGATTCCTTCATCACTCTTGGCATCAAATTTTCCAAGATACTCTTTTCCATTGTTGAGAACGTAATATTTTGCACCTGAATATTCTTAAGTGAGTCAGCTTGGGTTCCTTCCATCTAGCAACTCATAGGGAGTCTTGTTCAAGAGAGACCTGATCATGCGCATGTTCACCAAGTAGCAGGCAGTGTTGACAGCTTCAGCCCAAAGGTTCTTAGCAACCACTATCGATCAGCATTGTCCTTTCCATTTGTTCAAGGGTTCTATTTTTCCTTTCCACAACTCCATTTTGCTGTGGAGTTTTGGGGGCTGAGAATTATGGGTAATGCTATTCTCATTGCAAAAATCATCAAACTTGGCATTGTCAAATTCTGTCCAATGATCTGATCTTATGCAGGCTACTTTTGAATCCATCTTCACTTCAATTTTCTTCACAAAGGCTACAAAAACTACAAAAGTCTCTTTTTTTTTTCTAAGGAATAGAGTCCAAGTGAATCTAGAATAGTCATCCACTATTACGAAAATGTATCTTTATCTTCCCCTGATTTGCACTCTCAAAGGACCACATAGACCCATATGAAGGAGATCAAGTGGATTTGAAGTACTAACATCCTTCTTTTGCTTAAATAAATATTTCACATGTTTCCTTATAGCGTAGGCATCACAGACTTTGTGCTTCATGAACTTTGATATGGGCAGACCACGAACCAGGTCCTTCTGAACTAATTTATTCTACAGAGAAAAGCTTGCATGCCCCAGACTTCTGTGCCATAGTTTAGCATCATCATCAATTTCTTTCAAGCAACTCAGATCACCACTTTGTAGTGATTCAAAATCAGCAACGTAGATGTTCTTGTATCTTTTAGCCACCAGTACCACTTCACCCATTACAAGATTTGTAATTGTGCATATCTTTGACAAGAACTCCACTTTATTTCCTTTATCACATATTTGAGAAATACTCAGGAGACGGTACTTAAGACCATTGACATAGTACACATTCTCAATAGAGTGAGTGAGTGATTTCCCAAACTTTCCAACTCCAAGAATGTATCACTTTTTTCCATTGCCAAAGGATACACTCCTTCCTTGCAGGGCTTTTAGTGAAAGAAAGTTCATGGTGTTCCCAGTCATGTGCTTTGAGCATCCACTATCCATGAACCATTGTTGACAGCTTCCTTTCACTGCTCCCTACACAAGGAAATCATAGATTAGATTTAGGAACGCAAGCAAGTTTGGATTCCTTGTAATAAACAAGAGGATAAATAAGTTCTCTTTTAGTCCATGCAGGTAACATGCATTTTTTATGAGGCACCTGGTCCCTTTTCAGTATTTACTCTTTCAGCAAAAACTTTGTTTTTATGAAGAGACTGAGCCCTGGCTTGGCAACTATCTTTGAAATGCCCATTGTTCCCACAATGGGTACACAGCCAATTATCGGTTACAATAACATACTTGCTATGGGGGTTGTAAGGAGTTCTCTCCCTTTGAAACCCTATTCCCTGTATGTTTCCACCATTGTTAACATACATGGTAGTAATAGCATCTGAGGACCAGGTCCACTTAAGAGACTTTTCAAGGTCATTTTTTACTCTTTCCAAATCTGCTTGAAGTTGTCTAGTTTTTTCAGGTTCAACATATAACTAATTTTTTGCAGCATTTAATTCGTTTTCTAGCTAGATATGTGCTTTACTAGCAACTCCTTTTCCTTTATTAGTCTTTCCAGACACACATTCTGCTTTGAGTTCCTCTATTTTTTTCTTCAAATCTATAATCACAACTAAGAGGTCATCTCTTTCTTGTTCTAAAGTATCAATTTTCTCTGCTAAATCATTATTTTCTTTACTAAAATTTTCAATGGTTTCTTTTAGGCCAACTGCTACTACCATCAAATCATCTATGCTAGAAATGTTTTCAGTTAGAACCACCTTTTCACTTTCTAGATTGCTTATGTATTCCTTCAGATCAACTACACAAACTACCAAATACTCTCTAGTTTGTTCAGCATCTCCTAACTCTATGGTTAAGGCATCCTTATCATCTACAAGGCTATGATAGGCATCAATTAATACATTTGCTAAAGACATGAGTTTTTTAAGAGAGTAGGATTTCAAATTTCTCTGAATATCCCTGAAGTTTACCTCATCATTGTTAGATTGGGCCATCAAAGCAAATATTGAATCATATTAATTTGCTTCACTTTCAACTATCATCATAGAGCTATCACCTGCATCAGTTTCTTCTTCAGACTTAGTGGAGGATTCTCCCCATGCTGTAAGAGCTTGCTTTACAACATTGTCTGCGACGTTCTTTCTTTTGAAACGTTTATCAAGAACCGGGTTCCTCTTTCTGCTTTATCAGAGTTGTACTTGAAGTGTTCTTGCTTCATGAGAGGGCAATATTTGATAAAATGCCCTGGCTTTCCATATTTATGACAAAGGTCATAATTCTTTGGTCTGCTGGAAGTGCCTCTCTTTGATATCCCTCCATTTCTTCTGACCATCTTCTGAAACCTTTTGGTTGAGTACCGGAATCTTTTCCTTCTTTAGTTCTCTTTTTTAACTGTCCTTCTTCTTCTTCATTTTGTAAGTTTTCAGATTTCCAACTAGCTCATCTATGGTCAGCTCCTGCAGATCCTTTGCTTCAATAATTGCATTCACTTTACTCTCCCATGAACTGGGCAGGACACTGAGATTTTTCCTCACGAGCTTGTTCCTAGGAATGATTTCACCAAGCGAGTGTAGCTCATTTATGATGGAAGTGTATCTTGTGTGCATGTCTTGAATTAATTCATCGTCCTTCATTCTGAAGAGTTCATACTCGGTGGTGAGCATGTCAATATTAGATTGCTTTACTTGAGTGGTTCTCTCGTGAGCTATTTGCAAAGCTTCCCATATCTCCTTGGCAGATTGACAGGCTGAGATCCTGTTGTATTCGTCAGGTCCTATGCCACACACCAAAAAAATTTTGGCACAAAAACTTTTCTCCACAGCTTTCCTATCTATATCGTTGTATTCTTTCCTGGTTTTTGGAAGTAACACTGGAGGGTCTCCGACCTTCTTTTTTAGGACATAAGGACAATCACAAATAGCATCCCACAACTCAGAGTCTTCTGCCATGATAAAATCATGCATTCTTGTCTTCCACTACCCATAGTATTGCCCATTGAACGTTGGTGGTCTGTACGTAGACTGACCTTGTTTGAAATTTGGTGGAGCAGCCATGAAGATCCTTTTCTAGGGGTTAACCTTTGAGAAAGAACCCGCTCTAATACCAGTTGATAGAATATATGAGTCCACCAAACTATATAGAGACCAGGTCCTCTATGAGTTTCCACTGAGAATGCTGATGTAACGGTGAGCAAATAGAACAAAGAGTTTTTACGTGGAAAAATTCCTGCTCTAGGGGATAAAAAATCACGACCTACACTGGTAGGATTTCAACTTCACTATGAGCAACTTTAGATTACAACCTATGCAATCTAGGAATTAAACTCTTAATCCCTCACTAACTTGTAACACATATATTACAAGCCACTTTACAATACGCCTATTACAAAGACTTCAACTCATGACTACTCTAGTCTAGACACAAACACTAAAGGTTTATAGTTTACAAGGGCTTCCTAAGTAACACTTCTAGATAAGCGAAGTAGGAATTACAATGAAGAATAATTACAAAGTTAAAACACAACTAAGGACATACAAGATACTTGTTGTAAGAACAGGTCCATAGTAATGTTGTTCTTTGTTCTTGATGCACTTGAGAATTGAATGCTTGACAGATGAACGGTTGGTGTACATAAGTGAATTCTCAAGGGTTCTAGTGATGTTTTTTTGTAATGATCTTTGTTAATACAACTTATATGAAATCACTTGAATGATGTAATCACTTGGTTGGTCAAGGGGAGTGACTGCAGTAATGTGCAGCAATGTTTGCGTGTATAGTGCAGGCAGTCAGTTTCCGGTTGTAGATAGTTGACTTACGTACTGTTGTCAGGGAAACACGGGGGGTCAGGTCCCTGTATTGATCCTTTTATCTTCTGAAGTCATAGCAACTCACATTAGCTAGAGTCCGTTGATTTGTATTGTGTACCAAGTGTGTCAAGTTCCTTATCTGGTTCTTTGACAAAAAGTGTCGCGCCCCCCTTTTCATCTCCTCCACTGGGAGTAGTCCGGGTTTCGAAATTCACGGAGTGTAATGACTCATTTCCTTTTGGGAATTGAGTATTTGATGAGTCGCCACCTAACGAGTTAAGGTGCGTTAGGGAACCTAGAGTAATTAACCTGTGGGTTGGTTTGTATTACTAGAGATTAGGGTAAGGGATCGAGGTAACCTTGAGGGGAAGGTGTTAGGAACCCTCTTGGTCCACAACTGTAGGTCTCGGCCGAACTTATATTCACAAATTAGTCCAAAATAAACAAATAGTTGAAACAAATAATTGCAAGCAGAGCATGTTGGGCATTGTATAAATCAAATAAGTAAGAATTTAAATAGGTTCCATGTATAAAAAGGAAAATAAAGCTTCAAGTAAAGAGAATTTGGGTAGAGGGAGGTCCTAGGTTGGTCAGCCTATAGGATCACCTCAGTAAAATGCCCGGTAGTCACTCCTTGAAAAGGGGCTACGCGTGGCATTAGCGCGCCGGTCATCATATATATCTACCCTTCCCACCCCTTTATTGGTCATGCAAAGTGAGTGTTTGTTCATTGGTTTTTATTGCATGCTGCTACCCGCCCCTTCTTAACGATCCCGGAGGGTGTTAGGACCTCTACCTATGGGTGGTTGTATACGTACCCCTAAGGTTTTAAAGGAAAAAATCTAAGGCGACGGTCAAAAACATT
Source organism: Nicotiana glauca (assembly GCA_026770625.1). NCBI lineage: Eukaryota > Viridiplantae > Streptophyta > Magnoliopsida > Solanales > Solanaceae > Nicotiana > Nicotiana glauca. Next base: position 170,840 of record MU697975.1, read on the forward strand.
TGGGACTTTCACATAATGGGAGCAATTAAGAGGCTCACAATTTCCTCCTCAAACAAACATACAAGCAGCACGACTCAAACACAGTTAAGGTCTTTGTTAATCAAAGTCCTAAAGCAGGATTTCTAAGCGATTATGAAGAAATACACCACTTTCAGATTCAGAAGTTATGACCTAATAGTTGCCTAGTGACTCCTTTTAAACAGCTTATTAGAATAAAAAATGTTGAACGACGGAAACAACTTCAGGGGAATGCAGGTTTTAAAAAATACCTTAAGGCTTGCCTATGTGCAGTACTGTGTACATATATTAATGCAGAGACAAATAAGTTTTCAAAATAGACCCTTTTTGACACCTGTAAGCAGGATATCTAATGAGGTTAAGCCGAATTTGAAAGAACTCATTTTAGGAAATGTCATCACTGAATAAGGCCAGTTTTAAGAAATAAACTAGACGAAAATAAAATTGACTCATTAGGCTAATTAGACTACTATACGTAATTGCGGATGGAAATCCCTATAGGCATGATGTCTATATTTGAAATGATTAAAGGCACGGTTGTTTGAGGACCTATGAACATGATTTATAACATGACGAAAATGCAAAATCTTAAGAACGTGATTCATGTTTGATGCAAACGACACTGGAAATGAAGTCCTTATAGGCATGGTTTCTATTATGATGTAAACAACATTAATAGTGAAATCTTATAGGCATGATTTCTATTATGATGCAAACGATATTAATCCTAGAGGAATGATTTCTATTATGATGCAAACGACATTAATAGTGAAATCTTATAGGCATGATTTCTATTAGGCAAAGAAATCAGGTTTTAAAAAGACTAAACCCCTATGAGCATGTTTTCTAATGAGTAAAGAAGACAAATTTTTAAAAGTAAGATCCTAAGAGCAGGATTTCTACCCATGTTACCCCACAAAGTATACATCTTACCACCCCTTTTTACTAAATACCCCCGAATTTTTGTTTACAAATTATTACAGACCAATAAATGAATTACATTAAAAAAAAATCAAGAAGCTATTCTATAAAGAGTCTGCAATTAGGCCCAAATTTCCCAGAAGCCTCCAATGGTCTTTCAAGCCTCATTTCCATAGACAAATCAGAGTCTAGGTACATCAAAGTTCCCTAAGGGTCTTAAGGACCCCGGGCAATGCTTACACCTAGACTTAGCAGCCAAGCATTAAACTAGTGAAGTGTGGAAAGGTCAGCCTCAGTATGCCAGAGATCAGAGGTTTCTCAAGAGAATCCCAAGGCAGTACAAATACTAGAGAGGGCAGAACTTATTAACTAAGAATGAAGTAGGAGTGCAGGACACAGATTGAAAGAAATTTATTAAAGACTGGACTTAAAAGTCTTTTTATGAAAGAAATTAATAAGGTAATAGAGGTTGTCTCAAAAACGTTGTAGTGATACATAAAGTCAAGTACTTCAGTAGCAACAGAGTCTAGCTGAACTCCGAAGTCATACAGGGGTCAAGGGCTTGGGAATACACAGGCATTTGACTGCAAACACATAACCCTGGCAAGGGTATTTGGATTGGTTTTGGATATGCTCAGAAATAGCTGATACTGACATAATTACAAACCAATCAGGAAAAAGCATAGACTCATAGAGAGGGATAAGGATTTGGGATTCATAAGAATGGTAAGCACACAGCAGGCAAAGAGAACAATTGTTCAGGCATGCTTGAATCACACAAGGGAATGTATAAATTAAAAGGGAGGGGAGTCACACTAGTATACTGATAATATAGCCTAACTACAAACTTCACGACAAAACCACAAGTAAAAGCAGGCTAGAAATAAAAGAAACTGAAACAAGGAGAGAAACATGTTGTTATTGAGGCTTTAAGTTAAACTAGGACATACCAGTGAAGATAGAAGCAAGCAGAATCAAAGAACCAAAGGGTACAGATGATTAGCCTTGGCTTGCAGCCGGCTAATAGAAGCAAAATAACACAAGGAAGAAAGAGAAATAGAGATTTTTATAAGAGAGGAGTTTTTGAAAGCTAAGTGTCGGTGCCTTGTTTGTCAAAGACTTAGAGTATTTATAGCTGAAAATAGGTAGTGGAATAAGGTAAAAATCATAGTAGTATAATAATTTAAGAACTCAGAATCAATCAATCAGAGAATCAAGGAAGTACTTCCTTAAATTAAGGGAATTAAAATCAAACGGAAAGATTCAGTACCATATAAAGTAGGAAGAAGAATCAATGCATGATTAAATAAGGAAAGAGTCAGGGTTCAGTAGGCATAGAGTAGTCAATTATGACCAAATTCAGAAGAAAAAAACCCAATTAAGGAAAGACAAAGTAAACAAAGTATCATAGTAAATAAGGTAATGAAATCAGTTAATTTAAACAGATGAGGTAAATCTTTTAGAGCTTTAAAAGAAGATCTTTCAATCACCATCATTATGGAAAATCAGAATCAATCATGGGGAGTCATGATTCTGTATATTTCACCATATAAATAGAGACAATGAACAGGAGTAGCAAACAAACACAGTCAGTTATATAGACAAGAAGAAGCAAGACATGAGCAAACACAATCATATAGAGATGATATAAGTAGGCTAAATATTCAGCAGAACATATTCGAAGCATGGGGGACCATAATAGATTAACAAGAATTAGGTAAACAGGCTAACACACAGAAGCGAAGTAAAGAAAATCATGCTAACACACAGAAAAGAAGTAAAGAAAATCATGCTAGCACACATAGAAACGAAGTAATGATAATCTTTCAAAAATTAGGGCTTTTAACAGAGTCAAGTTAAAAAGTAGTAGGAACATAAAATCGGTCAAAATAAACAAGGGAAAAAGGTTTAACCATAAGGATTGGTTAAAACAGGTGTAGAAAGAACTTCGAAAAACCCCTAGTTTTCAACAAAAGTAAAAACGGTTTAGAGTAGAGGATCTTTTAGAGGAACGCTCGAGAATAAGCAAATCATAGAAGGAAACATGCTTAAATCATGAAAATGACATGGATCTGAGAGATTCAGAAGAGAGTTAGGGTTTCAAAGGAAACCCATATAGAAATAAAAAGAACCTGTTGTAACCTCAAAAATCGTAACACCTATGGTGTGATTTTGCCCAAAATCACACCAGAGAAGCCTTGAAAAATAGAATCAAAAACCCTAGGTCCCAATCGACATGGCCCAAGACCCTTGAGGGCCTTAGAGATGATGAGCAAGGCGGTGGAGTGACCATTGGAGGCTTGGGGTTTGAGAGATAGTCACCGGAGATGACTGGAAAAGGAGGTGAGAGGAGTCTAGGGTTAGGTTTAAGAGGAGAGTGGAGATGAGAGAGCAGCTGAAGGCGGTGGTTTAGAAGAAATGATTTAGGGTTTGGGGTCTCTCAAAATTAAAAAGGAAAGGAAGAACGAGGGGCGTTGATCTTTTTAGATAAACGGCCAGGATTTAAAATGGCTTGGGTCAGATAGGGATAATAAGGTCTGGGTCGGGTTATTTAATTAGAAGATGGGGCTGGGAATTGGTCCGATTTTGGCTAAAACTGAAAGCCAAATTTGGCTATTATTTAAATGACCAGTCTTTCCCTATTTTAATTTTAATAAATAATAAGTAATATCTAAAAACTAATTTAAGGTGCCAAAAGCTTTTAAAATACATAATTAATATTTTAAAAATAAAAGGGCCAATTTTATGCATATAAAATACAATTATATTTTAAAATGGGTTAACATTGCAATTATATGCAATTTAGCTTTAAAAATATTAAATGTAATTGTAAAAATACACAAAATTACATTAGCCGTATTTTGGCATAATTATAGAGATCAAATAAATAAATTATCAAAAACAATAATTTTGTAAATAATTATTGGGAATTTTGTGGATAAAAGGGGGAAAATAAATCAATTTAGACCCTTAAAATTATGGGAAAAATAATGAAAGCCTTTTGCATATATATATATATATATATATATATATATATATATATATG
>MU697975.1:176301-193888 GCA_026770625.1 Nicotiana glauca
TATGCATATTTAAAATATATAGGGAAAAATTGTGTATCAACAGTATGTTTGTTAGATCATCAAAACATAAAGCTAAGGTATTGTAAACCCATCAGTTGTCTTATCCATAGTAACTGAGCACAGCAGGATGCTGCTGCCACATATTCACCCTCAGATGTAGATAAGGCAAACTAAGTTTTTCTTCTTGGTTCCCCAAGACACCAGACATAAACCTAGAAAATGAGTTATTCCTGAAGTGATTTTCCTGTCAACATGAAAACCTGCATAGTCATCATCAGCATAACCAGCTAGATCAAAGTTGTATCATCTGGGATACCATAGACAGAGGTCAGGGGTCCCCTTGAGATATCTTAGCATTCGTTTGACATCCTTTATGTGAGATTCTTTGGGATTTTCCTGAAATCTTGCACATAATCCCACACTAAACACTATATCAGGCCTGCTTGTTGTGAGGTACAACAGTGACCCAATCATTCCTTTATATAGCTTATGTTCCATATTTTTCCCTTCTTTATCAAGGTCCAGCTTTGTTTCAATGGCAATGGGGGTATCAATAGACTTAGAGGAGTTCGTGTTGAATTACCTCAGCAACTCTTTAATATATTTCTGCTGATGTATCATGGTTCCAGTAGGTGTTTTATTGATTTGCAGCCCCAAAAAGAAGTTCAGTTCACCAATCATGCTCATTTCGAACTCATTTCCCATCATCTCAGCAAATTCGTTGCACATTGCTTCATTGGTGGCCCCGATGATAATATCATCAACATATACTTGCACAATCAGAGTATTCTTCCCTTTGCTCCTCAGAAATAGAGTGTTGTCAACTCTTCCTCTTACAAAGTTATTGGCTAAGAAGAATTTTGAAAGCCTTTCATACCAAGATCTAGGGGACTATTTCTGACCATAAAGAGCTTTATCCAGTTTGAACACATAGTGAGGAAATTATTCACTTTCAAATCCAGGAGGTTGTTTGACAAACACTTCCTCCTTCAGGTACCCATTCAAAAATGCATTCTTTATATGCATCTGATATAAAGTGAATTCCATGTGGGCAGCAAAGGCTATCAGCATTCTTATAGCCTACATTCTAGCTACAGGTGCAAATGTCTCATCATAGTCAATGCCCTCCTCTTTGTTGTATCCCTCAACTACCAGTCTGTCCTTATTCCTTGTGATATTTCCTTATTCATCCAACTTGTTTCTAAACATCCATCTGGTACCTATGACAGTTCTGTTCTTGGATTTCTGTACCAGGTGTCAGTCCCTGATTCTCTCAAACTAATTTAGCTCCTCTTGCATGGCTATGATCCAATCTGGATCCTTTAGAGCTTCTTTAATGGTATTAGGTTCAACCTTAGAGAGGAATGTTGTGGGTGCACATAGATTTCTTTGAAAAGACCTGGTTTGCACCCCTGCATTTGGATCAGAGATAATATTCTCAAGAGGATGTGACCTTCGATGCTTCCACGGTATGATCTGTATATTCAGAAAAGATTCACTCGATGAGTGACCCAACAGAAGATGTTCAGTAGGTGTGGCTTCATTATTCTGATCAGCAGCTAGGGTATTTCTTTCTTCTTCTGGTTCTTCATGATCTCTATCAATTTCCTTGTGGATTTCATATCCATCTTTATCAATTTCCTTTGTATCTCCATCACTAGTGAATCCTATGTCATAATCTTCATCATGCAGACCTTTCTCAGCCACATTGTTAGATTCATCAAAAATAACATAAATATTTTTTCCACACAGATAATTCTTTTCTTAAAAACCTTGTATGCCTTACTATGTAGAGATTAACCCAAGAAAATTCCCTCATCGCTTCTGTCATCAAACTTATATAGAGCTTCTTTCCCAATATTGTGCAAAAAACATTTGCACCCAAAGGCTCTCAGGTGAGTGATGTTAGGTTTTTTCCTCGAAGTAACTCATAGGAAGTTTTCTCAAGAGTGGGTCTGAACATGCATCTATTTAGGAGATAGCAAGCAATATTGATTGCCTCAACCCAAAAATTCTTAAGAAGACCACTGGCGATAAACATGTCCTCCCCATGTCTTCTAAGGATCTATTCTTTCTTTCTACAACCCCATTTTGTTGTGAAGTTCTAGGTGCAGAGAAATTATGGTCAATACCATGTGAGCCACAAAACTCAAGGAATTTTGAATTTTCAAATTAAGTTCCATGGTCAGTTCTTATACTTAAAACATTACACCCTAGCTTTTGTTGGATCATGCTGACAAAAACATAGAAAACATCAAAGGTTTCATCTTTGGATCCTAAAAACAAAGTCCAGATATACCTGGAGAAGTCATCAACAATCACAAACACATACCTCTTACCTCCTCTACTCCTTATTCTCATTGGTCCATATAGATCCATGTGAAGAAGTTCTAAAGGTTTAGAGGTACTAACAAACTTATTAGATCTAAAGGATGACCTAACATTTTTCCCTCTAACACAAGCATCACATATCTTTTCAGATGTGAACTCAACTTTAGGTAGCCCAAGGACCAAGTCCTTTGTAGCCAACTTTTTGAATTGGGAGAGACTGACATGTCCCGGTCTTCTATGCCATAGTAGTGGATCATCTTCCACTACACTCAAGTATATGTGCTCACTCTGGGGAAGTGACATAATCGATATCTTGTAAAAATTGTTATGTCTCTTGCCCTTTAGCACAATTTCATCAGTATCAAGCTTAGTGACAGTGCATATTTTGGAATTGAATTTTACCTCATTTCGTCGCACATTTGAGAGATGCTAAGAAGATTGTGTTTAATACCTACCACATAATACACATCTTCTATAGCATGAGAGAGTGACTTGCCAACCTTGCCAATACCTATTATCTGGCCCTTTTTCCTATTTCTAGACACACTCCCTCCTTGGAAGGTTGTCAGTGAGAGGAAGTTTTTCTTTTCTCCAGTCATATGTATTGAGCATCCACTGTCTAGAAACTAACGTGCGCAAAATTGGTGTATAAAACTTAGGCTATCTAGTCAACGATAGTATATTATTAAATCATCTCTACAGGGATTAGTTTAAATAATATTCTAATAATCTTCAGCTCAACACTATCCAGGATAATAAACCAATGATTTATGTTATTATCGACTACTAATAGAACTAAGATTATTGATTTTAAGAAACTAATGGAAATGTAATGACTAAATAGCAACGATTGGATATCAAGGTGAGAAGTAAGGGCTGTGATAAGATATGTGAACTATTATTCCGGGTAACTCTATGTTAAGTTCACTCTTAACTTCTATTGACTCCTTAGATTTAAATAGATGATTAGGCTACCTAGGGATTCAAACTCTTCTTCCGAATGAATGAGAGTTCCCTTGATCAACCTAATAACAGGTCCTATGAACATATGCACAAATATAGTAAATGAATGATCTTTTGAAGAATGCCTCTCAAATATTCTTCTAAACTGGGTTAATTGATAACTCTCTAAGCTCTTTCTATTACCTATAAAATCAACCCAAAAAAATATGGCACAATGCGAAATGCAACAACACTTCTCTTTTGATTAAAGTAAAATAAAACAATTAGCCTTGCAATTCAATTAATAACTCATTCAATGAATTCGGGCAATTAACAAAGAGTAAAACCAAAAACAATAGTAAAATCACAACATCAGTCTTTAACCATAAGAAAGATTAATCCATAGTGAAGAAGTTATTCATCACAAGAGTATTAGAAGAACAAGAAAACATTACAACTCCCAAAATCAAACACTCTTCCATAATGAATGAATTGGACTAAGTATTTTGCGTCCCCGTTGCTTCCTTGCCTTCTTCTTCCCAAAAGTTTCTCCAAAATCCAAGATACCATATTTTTAGATGTACTAGGCTTCATATAGGTCAAAAGGAGTCAGAAATTACAACAATAGGCTTGGAAAAAGTTTCCGGAACTAGATGTGCACAGCCGCGCATATGGCCGCACACCTATGGCAGTGTATTGCTTCACTTGCAAGATCAAGTGCGCGCTGTAGGGGTCTCATGCGCGGTCGCTCACTTGGGTGAGCCTCCTGCTCAACTCTTCGTTTGTCACGACCCAGATTTCCCACCCTCGGGAGTCTTGATGGTGCCTACTAAAAGGAGCTAGGCAAGCCAACTCAATTTACTTTATTTAGCAATTTTTGAAAATTTAATAAAAATAAAACATAATATAATAAAGCGAAAGTCTTAAATATACATAACTGAAAACAGATGCGGAATTTCAATCACAAACTATACCCAAGACTAGAGTCACTAACTCACGAACGTCTATAGAATACTAAAAATAGAGTTTGAATAAAATACAATATTGTTTGTTCTGGTACAAGGACAACAAACGGAATAAAGATAGAAGAGACTCCGGGCCATGCGGGCGTTAGCAAGGCTACCTTGGGATCTCTAGACTGAAGACAGCTCCCAACGCTCCTACTGTTGTCCAAAAGTTGTTGCTCCGGTATTGTGATCTGTGCAAAAAGATGCACAGAGTCTAGCATCAGCACAACCGACCCCATGTGCTGGTAAGTGACTAGCCTAAGACCGGCAAAGTAGTGACGAGGCTATACTAGACTACCAGATAAACCTGTGCAGATATATATACAAGTACAACAAAATAATAGCAGAAAGTAAACAATTAAAACTGGGAGGGGAACATGCTTATGGGTAGCAGATGAAATAGAATATCACGAATAACAAAAGAAATTACATTTGATTTCTTCTAACACAGTATAAGGGGAAACAATCCACTTTCACTTGTTCAATGTCCTCTCGTTGCAAGCGTGCAACACGATCCCATTTCCTCATATCATGTGATAGGCGTGTCACTCGATCCCATTTTATAATATCACGTGATAGGCGTACCACTCGCTCCCATTTCATAACATCACGTGGTAGGCGTACCACTCGATCCCATTTCATAATATCACGTGGTAGGCGTACCACTCGATCCCATTTCATAATATCACGTGGTAGGCGTACCACTCGATCCCATTTCATAATCTCTAGTGGTCGGCGTGCCATACGATCCCATTTCATAACATCTCGTGGTCGGCATGTCACACGATCCCATTTCATAATATCTCGTGGTCGGCGTGCCACACGATCCCATTTCTTTCGACACAATACACAAAATAATCCCGGCAAGGGGACAAGATAATATAATAACTATCCCGGCAAGGGAACAAGATAATAAAATAAACTATCCCGGCAAGGGAACAAGATAATATAATAAACTATCATGGCAAGGGAGATCCAGCTATAACCAAACTTACTCAATTTCTACTCAACACAATTAAATCAATACTCAGTCTCAACAATTACTGGCTCAGTGTTAAAGATTTTAAACCAAGTCCTCATAAACAACAATTAAGAATTCGATAATTTAGTAATTTAGGACCCACGGTCATGCTCGACACCAGTGTATAGATACTCGTCACCATGCCTATACACCGTACTTGACGAATAGCAATTAGAAAATAAGACTCTACTCCTATTCCCTCAAGCCAAAGTTAGACCAAACACTTACCTCAACTCCCACGGCTAGATCAATCCACAACGACCGCTTTCCCTTTTGAATTCGGCTCCAACTCAATCCAATCTATGAAATAACGACTTTATAGTATCAATAATAGCTAAACAAATCAAACCCAATGCCTAAGTATAGATTCACAACCTTTCTTTCAAAAATTCTAAAATCGACCCCGGGCCCGCTTGGTCAAAACACGAGGTTCGAACCAATTCCATGTCACCCATTCCCCCACGAGCCCGAATAAACAATTTATTTTAAAATTCGACCCCAAAACGAGGTCTAAATCAAAGAAAATCGAAAAGCCCTAACTCTAACCAATTCCTCCAATTTCAACCCTAGATTACATGTTTTAGGCCTAAGATTTCAATGGATGATGATAGAAAATGAAGAAAATGAGTTAGATAATACTTACCCAAGAAGATTTGGAGAAGAATCACTCTACAAGTCGCCTAGGGGCTGGGGAGAAGAAGAGCTCGTGTGAATTTGGAATAAAACCTGTCACTGCTTCTATTTCGACATTTAAAAATTGATAGGCAAAAATGCCCTTCGCGTTCGCGGGAAGGGGGCCGCGTTTGCGAAGGGTAAATGGGTCAAGGCATCGTGAACGCGAGATGCTATTCGCGAACACTTATAAGGATGGGCTAGGGTCCAAGACTTTGGCCTATCCGAACACGAGATGGGGTACGCAAACGTGATGAAGAAGGGGCTATTAGTACGCGAACGCGAGGATAGTTCACGAACGCGATGAATAAAATGAAGGCTAAGTCTTCTGAGACAAAATGCTCTACGCGAACGCGAGGAGGTGATGCGAACGCGATGAAGGATGAAGCTGAAGCTTCGCGAACGCGAAGAAGAAAATCACTGAGCACCTGTTGCAGATTTCCTACAATCTTCCTAAGTCCAAAACTACCCCGAACACCTCCGAAAACACTCCCGAGCCCTCGGGGCTCCTAACCAATCACACACACTAACTCAACAACATTCTACGAACTTAATCGTGCGATCAAATCGCCAAAATAACATCATAAACGAGGAATCAAACCTCAAAATCATAACTTTTTCATCAAACTTCTTAAACTTTCACATTTAGATATTTAGGTCTGAAACACGTCAAATGATGTCCGATTTCAACCAAATTTCACAGAAAGTGCTTAAACCATATATAAGACTTGTACCGGGCGTCAGAACCAAAATACGAGCCCGATACCACAGTCGTCTAATCCATTTTCATTTCAAATTTCCATATAAATTTCCGAAAAACAATTTCTTTTAAAAAATTCATTTCTCGGGCTCGGGACCTCGGATTTCGATTCCGGGCATACGCCCGAGTCCCATATTTTTCTACGAACACTCCAAGACCGTCCAATCATGGGTTCGGGTCCGTTTACCCAAAATGTTGACCAAAGTCAACTTTAATCTTATTAATATCAAAATTCATCAATTTTTACACAGAATTCATATTTAAGCTTTCTGGCTACGCGCCCGGACAATGCACACAAATCAAGGTAAGTAAAAAATAAGGTTTTCAAGGCCTCGGAAGCACGGAATGAAAGGGTCATCACATTCTCCACCTCTAAAACAACCGTTCGTCCTCGAACGGACAAAAGAAATAAGTATAACAGCTCCGCATATCAGACTCGGACTCCCAGGTCGATGCCTCAGGAGGCTGACCTCTCAACTGAACACGCACTGAAGGAAAACTCTTCGACTGTCGAACCAGCCGGTCTAGAATAGCTATCGGCTCCTCCTCATAAGACAGATCCCTGTCCAACTGGATAGTGTTGACATCTAACACGTGGGCTGGATCGCCGTGATACCTCCGAAGCATGGACACATGAAACACTGGATGCACGGCTGACAAGCTAGGCAGCAAGGCAAGTCTATAAGCCAACTCTCCCACACAATCGAGAATCTCAAGTGGACCAATGAACCTAGGGCTAAGCTTGACCTTCTTCCCAAATCTCATCACGCCCTTCATAGGCGACACTGGAGCAAGACCCGCTCACAAACCATGAAAGCTACATCCCAGACCTTACGATCTGCATAACTCTTTTGCCGCGAATGAGCCGAACGAAGCCTGTCCTGAATGATCTTGACCTTATCCAAGGCCTCCTGAACTAAATTTGTACCTAATAACCGATCCTCTCCAAGCTCAAACCATCCCACTGGAGATCGGCATCGCCTACCATACAACGCCTCATATGGAGCCATCTGAATGCTGCACTGGTAGCTGTTGTTGTAGGCGAACTATGCTAAAGGCAAAAACTGGTCCCACGAACCTCCAAAGTCAATGACACAAGCTCGAAGCATATCCTCCAATATCTGAATAGTCCGCTCAGACTGTCCGTCCGTCTGAGGATGGAAGGCTGTGCTCAACTCAACCTGGGTGCCCAACTCTCATTGAACTACTCTCCATAAGCGCGAGGTAAACTGTGTACCCCGATCCGAAATGATGGATGTCGGCGCCCCATGAAGGCGAACAATCTCTCTGATATAGATCTCAGCTAACCTCTCGGATGAATAAGTGGCAGCAACAGGAATAAAATGCGGTGACTTGGTCAGCCTATCAACAATGACCCAAATCGCATCAAACTTCTTCCGGGTCAATGGGAGTCCAGTAACAAAATCCACAGTAATCCTCTCCCACTTCCACTCGGGAAGCTCAATCCTCTAAAACAATCCACCAGGCCTCTATTGTTCATACTTAACCTGCTGACAGTTCAAACATCGAGCCACATATGCAACAATATCTTTCTTCATCCTACGCCACTAATAATGCTGCCGCAAGTCCTGATACATCTTCGCAGCGTCCGGGTGAATAGAATACGGAGAATTATGGGTCTCCACTAAGATCAACTCTCGAATCCCATAGACATTGGGCACACAAACTCACCCATGCAATCTCAAAATACCATCGCTATCTAATGTCACCTTCGTGGCACCTCCACGATGCACCGTGTCTCTCAGGACACACAAATGGGGATCATCAAACTATCGATCACGGATATGCTCCAATAATGAAGAACGCACGACCATGCAGGCTAACACTCTGCTAGGCTCAGAAATATCCAACCTAATAAATTGATTGGCCAAGGCCTGAATATGCAAAGCAAGCGGTCACTAGCTGACCGGAATATAAGCAAGGCTACCCATGCTGGCGGACTTCCTACTCAATGCATCGGCCACCACATTAGCTCTCCCAGGGTGATAAAAAATAGTAAAATCATAATCTTTCAACAACTCTAACCACCTCATTTGCCTCAAGTTCAACTCGTTCTGCTTGAACAAGTACTGAAGACTCTTGTGATCAGTGTACACCTCACACGTTACACCATATAGGTAATGCCTCAAAATCTTCAAAGTATGAACAATCGCTGCCAACTCTAGATCATGAACCGAATAATTCTTCTCGTGGATCTTCAACTGCCTCAAAGCATAGGCAATGACTCTGCCATCCTGCATTAATACTGCACCAACCCCAATACGGGAAGCATCACAATAGACTGTATAAGGCCCTGAACCTGTGGGCAAAACCAATACTGGTGCCATGGTCAGAGCTGTCTTGAGCTTCTGAAAGCTCGCCTCACACTCATTCAACCATCTGAATTGGGCACCCTTCTGGGTCAATCTGTTCATTGGGGCTGCAATGGATGAAAACCCCTCTATGAACTGACGGTAGTAGCCTGTTAATCCCAAGAAACTCCGAATCTCTGTAGCTGATGCTAGTCGAGGCTAGTTCTTGACTGCCTCAATCTTTTTCAGGTCCACCTGAATACCCTTTGCTAATACGATGTGACCCAAAAATGCAACCGACCTCAACCAGAACTCACACTTCAAGAACTTAGCATATAGCTGACTATCCTTCAGAGTCTGAAGAACCACTCTGAGGTGCTGCTCGTGCTCCTCTTGGCTGCGGGAGTACACCAGAATATCATCAATAAAGACTATCACGAACAAGTCCAAATAAGGCATGAACACTCGGTTCATCAACTCCATAAATGCTACTTTCGGCATTGGTCAACCCAAATGACATGACCAAAAACTCATAATGCCCGTACCGAGTGCGTAATGCTATTTTAGGGACATCAGATGCCCTAAGCATCAGCTGATGGTAGCCAGATCTCAAATCTATCTTTGAAAACACCTTTGCACTCTGAAGCTGGTCGAACAAATCGTCTATCCTCGGCAGTGGATACTTGTTCTTAATCGTCACTTTGTTTAACTACTGGTAATCAATGCACGTCCTCATCGAACCATCCTTTTTCTTCACAAATAACACCGGCGCACCCCAAGGAGAAACACTAGGTCTAATAAAACCCTTTTCCAGTAAATCCTGCAACTGATCCTTTAACTCTTTCAACTCTGGCGGGGCCATGCGGTACGGCAGAATGGAAATGGGCTGAGTGCCCATAGCCAGATCAATACAAAAATCAATATCCCTATCGGGCGGCATACCCGCAAGGTCTGAAGGGAAAACCTCGGGGAACTCTCGAACAATAAGAACAGAATAAGTAGAAAGGACCTCTGCGCTGTAATCACAAACATACGCCAGATAAGCTAAACACCCCTTCTCGACCATGCGTCGAGCCTTCACATATGAAATAACTTTGCGGGTGGTATGCCCTGGGGTCCATCACCACTCCAAACGGGTCAAATCTGGCAAAGCCAAGGTCACGGTCTTGGCGTGACAATCCAAGATAGCATGATACGGGGACAACCAATCTATCCCTAATATAACGTCAAAATCCACCATATCTAAGAGCAATAAATCAACATGGGTCTCAAGACCATCAAACACTACCACACAGGAACGATGAACTCGGTCGACCACTATAGAATTACCCACTGGTGTAGATATATAAATAGGAATACCTAAAGCATCACTAGGCATAACCAGGTAGGATGCAAAATAGAACGACACATACGAATACGTAGACACAGGGTCAAATAGCACTGAAGCATCCCTATCACAGACCAGAATAGTACTCGTAATGACTGCATCTGAAGACTCAACCTATGGCCTGGCTGGAAGAGCATAACATCGGGGGTGGGACCCACCTCCCTGAACTATATCTCTAGGATGATCGGCTGCTGGCTGGCCTCTACCTCTGGCGGTCCGAGCTCTACCTCTATGGTCTTTGCCTCCACCTTTATGGCCTCTACCCCTGGCTCTAGCTGGCTGGGAGGCCTGTGGATCACCTGATGCCTGTATCATAGAACGAGGACCCTGCTACTGTTACTGAGCACCTCTCAACCTTGGGCAAGCCCTCCTGATATGACCATACTCACCACACTCATAGCACCCGCCTGAATGCTGCAGCTGAGAAGACTATGACTGAACCTGCCAACCTGAATATCCACCCCAAAAACTCTGAAGTGGTGGGGCACTGATGGGTGCTAATGGGGAACTGTGAAGCTGCTGGTCAGAATAATGCGGCTGAGAACCACGACCCTCTGAAGTACCATGAGAGACCTGGAGAGCTAACTGGAAGAGCCTCGGAGGATGGCCTCTATCATAAGAATCCCTACCTCCGGATGAGGTATCACTGAACCTACCTGCATGATGGGGCCTCTTATCTGACCCATGACCACCTCCCCGTGCAAGAGCCATCTCAACTCTATAGGCTGTATTGGCCACCTCCTGAAAAGAAATCTCACTCACGGCTCCCATAGCCATCTGGAGACGGATCGTCTGAATTAATCCATCAATAAACCTCCGCACCCTCTATCTCTCGGCGGGGAGTATAACAATAGCATGGCGTGCTAGATCGATGAACCGGGTCTCATACTAAGTGACCGTCATAGAGCCCTGCTGGAGGCGCTCGAACTGCCTGCGAAGAGCCTCTCGCTGAGTAACTGGGAAAAACTTCTCCAAAAATAACTCTACAAAGTGGTCTTAAGTCAATGATAGCGACCCTGCTGGTCTGGATAAACAATAGTCCCTCCACCAAGTCTTGGCGATCCTGCTAGTTGAAAGGTGGCGAAGTCGACCCCATTGATCTCCACAATACCCATAGTCCGAAGAACCTCATGGCAACTATATAAGAAATCCTAGGGGTCCTCTGTAGAAGCACCGCTGAATGTGGTAGTGAAGAGCTTGGTGAACCTATCAAGCCTCCACAAAGCATCTGCATACATAGCCGCTCCATCGCCGGCCTGAGTCACAATACCCGGCTGAACTGCCACACCTGGCTGAACCACTAGAACCTGAGCCTGGGGAGCTACCTGCTCCGGAGTATGCGTAGCAAGAGTCTGAACTCCTCCTCCAACCTGAGAAGTGGCTGGTGCTACGGAAGCAAACCCGCTCGAGAGACGCTCTCCACAAAGCCTACCAATCTGACCAAAGCGTCCTGAAGAACTGGGGTGGCTATGAACCCCTCTGAGACCTGAGCTGGGCCCACCGGAGCTGCTGGGGCTGGAACCTCCTCATCATAATCAACATGAGGCTCCACCTCTGGCACTGCAACCCGGGGCTGAGCTCTGCCCCTGCCTCGGCCTCTGGCACGGCCTCGGCCTCGCCCTTCGCCCTTCATAAGAGCTACTGCTGGGGGCTCGGGCTGCTGCGCGGTAGAAGAGGAAGCACATGTTCTCGCCATCTGCAAAAGAATAATGTAGAAAGACAATCAGTATTGAGAAACAGAATAGCACGACAAGAAATAACAAAGTGAAATTTTCCTAACTTTGTAGCCTCTTGGGATAAATACAGACATCTCCGTACCGATCCCTCAGACTATACTAAGTTTGTTCGTGAGTCGTGAGTCCTGCGTAACCTAGTGCTCTGATACCAACTTGTCACGGCCTGGATTTCCCACCCTCGGGAGTCGTGATGGCGCCTACTAGTAGGAGCTAGTCAAGCCAACTCAATTCACTTCATTTAGCAATTTTCGACCATTTAATAAAAACAAAACATAATATGATAAAGCGGAAGTCTTAAATATACATAACTGAAAACAGATACGGATTCAATCACAAACTCTACCCAAGACTGGAGTCACTAACTCACGAACGTCTATAGAATACTAAAAATAGAGTCTGAATAAAATACAATACTGTTTGTTCCGGTACAAGGACAACAAACGGAATAAAGATAAAAGAGACTCCGGGCCATGTGGACGTCAGCAAGGCTACCTCGGGATCTCTAGACTAAAGTCAGCTCCCAACGCTCTTACTGTTGTCCAAAAGTGTTGCTTCGGTAATGTGATATGTGCAAAAAGATGCACAAAGTGTAGCATAAGAACAACCGACCCCATGTGTTGGTAAGTTCCTAGCCTAACCCCGACGAAGTAGTGACGAGGCTAGACCAGACTACCAGATAAACCTGTGCAGATATATATACAAGTACAACAAAATAATAGCAGTAAGTAAACAATTAAAACTGGGAGGGAAACATGTTTATCGGGTAGCAGATAAAACAGAATATGAGGAATAATAAAAGAAACTACATCTGATTTCTTCTAACACAGTATAAGGGGAAACAAACCACTTTCACTTGTTCAATGTCCTCTCGTTGCAGGCGTGCGACACGATCCCATTTCCTCATATCACGTGGTAGGCGTACCACTCGATCCCATTTTATAATATCACGTGGTAGGCGTACCACTCGCTCCCATTTCATAATATCACGTGGTAAGCGTACCACTCGATCCCATTTCATAATATCACATGGTAGGCGTACCACTCGATCCTATTTCATAATCTCTCGTGGTCGGCGTGCCACACGATCCCATTTCATAATATCTCGTGGTCGGCGTGCCACACGATCCTATTTCATAATATCTCGTGGTCAGCGTGCCACACGATCCCATTTCTTTCAACACAATACACAAAATAATCCCCGCAAGGGGACAAGATAATATAATAACTATCCCAGCAAGGGAACAAGATAATAAAATAAACTATCCGGGCAAGGGAACAAGATAATATAATAAACTATCCCGGCAAGGGAGATCCAGCTATAACCAAACTTACTCAATTTCTACTCATCACAATTAAATCAATACTCAGTCTCAACAATTATTGGCTCAGTGTTAAAGATTTTTAACCAAGTCCTCATAAACAACAATTAAGAATTCGATAATTGAGCAATTTAGGACCCACGGTCATGCTCGACACCATGCCTATACACCGTACTTGACAAATAGCAATTAGCAAATAAGACTCTACTCCTATTCCCTCAAGCCAAAGTTACACCAAACACTTACCTCAACTTTCACAACTAAATCAATCCACAACGACCTCTTTCCCTTTTGAATTCGGCTCCAACTCAATCCAATCTATGAAATAACGACTTTATAGTATCAATAATAGCTAAACAAATCAAACCCAATGCCTAAGTATAGATTCCCAGCCTTTCTTCCAAAAATTCCAAAATCGACCCGGGCCCGCTTGGTCAAAACACGAGGTTCAAACCAATTCCATGTCACACATTCCCCCCACGAGCCCGAATATACAATTTGTTTTCAAATTCAACCCCAAAACGAGGTCTAAATCAAAGAAAATTGAAAACCCCTAACTCTACCCAATTCTCCCAATTTCAACCCTAGATTACATGTTTTAGGCCTAAGGTTTCAATGGACGATGATAAAAAATGAAGAAAACGAGTTAGATATTACTTACCCAAGAAGATTTGGTAAAGAATCGCTCTACAAGTCGCCTAGGGGCTGTGGAGAAGAAGAGATCGTGTGAATTTGGAATAAAACTCGTCACTGCTTCTGTTTTGACATTTAAATATTGCTGGGCAAAAATTCCCTTCGCGTTCGCGGGAAGGGGGCCGCGTTCACGAAGATTAAATGGGTCAAGGCATCGCGAACACGAGATGCTATTTGCGAACACATAGAATGATAGGCTGGGGTCCAAGACTTTGACCTATGCGAACGCGAGATGGGGTATGCGAACGCGATGAAGAAGAGGTTGTTACTACGCGAACGCGAGGACTAGTTCGCGAACGTGATGAATAAATGAAGGCTAAGTCTTCTGAGACAAAATGCTCTATGCAAACGCGAGGAGATGACGTAAACGCGATGAAGGGTGAAGCTGAAGCTTCGCGAACGCGAGAGGCATAGAGCGAACGCGAAGAAGAAAATCACTGAGCACCTGTTGCATATTTCCTGCAATCTTCCTAAGTCCAAAACTACCCCGAACACCTCCGGAAACACTCCCGAGCCCTCGGGGCTCCTAACCAATCACACACACTAACTTAACAACATCCTACGAACTTAACCGTGCGATCAAATCACCAAAATAATATCATAAACGAGGAATCAAACCTCAAAATCATCACTTTTTCATCAAACTTCTTAAACTTTCACTTTTAGATATTTAAGTCCGAAACATGTCAAATGACGTCTGATTTCAACCAAATTTCACAGAAAGCACTTAAACCATATATAAGACTTGTACCGGGCATCGGAACCAAAATACGAGCCCGATACCACAGTCTTCTAATCCATTTTCATTTCAAATTTCCATAAAAATTTCAGAAAAATAGTTTCTTCTAAAAAATTAATTTCTCGGGCTCGGGACCTCGAATTCGATTTTGGGCATAAGTCCAAGTCTCATATTTTTCTACGGACCCTCCGGGACCGTCCAATCACGGGTCCGGGTCCGTTTACCCAAAATATTAACCAAAGTCAACTTTAATCACATTAATATCAAAATTCATCAATTTTTACACAGAATTCATATTTAAGCTTTCTGGCTACACGCTCGGATAGCGCACACAAATCGAGGCAAGTAAAAAATGAGGTTTTCAAGGCCTTGGAAGCACGAAATGAAAGATAAAATAGGTGATGACCCTTTGAGTCATCACATCGTTCCTCCTATTTAGTGCACTATTGTCTGTTAATCCCCAAACACGATCCAAACTTAATCCTTGGGATTTTATTCAGACTTCAAAGCTCCAAAAAAGCTCGAACTAGCTCCACAACCTCATCATAACTCAAAATCACTCCTACAAAATATAAAATACACACTCAGTGCAAAAGAATACCATTTAAAGCTCAAACACTAGTGAAGTGCAGCGAATTAGAGTGAAATTAATGGCCAAAATACGCAATTATGGCATACCATTAGATACCAATCCTGATTATTTCCTCTCACTTTAGTCTGCACCAAAATTTACAAGTTAGTTTTAGGAACCCAGACTAGCTTGGGTACCTTTTTGTTTGAAAAAGGATGAATCAGATCCCTTCTTGCCCAGAAGGGGAGAGGATTAGAAGCTATTTTCTTGTTAACTTTAATCCACTTAGTATGGACATGAGGATTAACCTCTGGATCCTCTTCCTTCTTCATATTTTTAGCAATACTAAAGGTGTTTCTAAACTAAGCATGAATTAAGCAGGACAATTGTCTCTGGGCTTACTCTTCCACAATGAGTGTACATGTTATTATCAGAAATTCCTACATACTTTGGGTCAAACTTAGGGAGAGGTTTTTTGTAGCCAATTCCAGATATGTTTGAACTACAGTTTTCATTCAGCCAATTCAAGACATCAGAAGACCTATGCCATTTGCTTAGTCTAGAGAGTTCATAATTAGCCTTTTCTAGGCTTTCATGCAGGACTTTATTTCTACATTCAGCATCACAAAGATTATCATCAGAAATTTTTAATTCCTTTTCAATCTTATCCTGCAGATCACTCATTTTTTCTCTTCCATGTGTATCATGAGACTTCTCATTCTCAGAAGTAATTTCAAGAACCTGGTTCTTAAGGTCTTTGAACTGTTTCTCCAAACTAGCTTTGTCAGATTCAAGCTCTTTGATATTAAGTTTGACACAAGAAAGGTTGATGATTAGTTTATCATTTCCATTACTCATTTTATCCATTTTATTTATTAAGGTCACAATTATGGCCATCAGTTACTTTTTGGACATAACATGAATCTTTTCTATCAAGTCAGATATACTTACTTGGTTTGCCTCATCTTCAGTTTCTGAATCACTCATGGCCATCATTCCGATCACTTCTTCGTTAGTTTTTGATTCTTGAATTGCCATCAGAGTGACTTCAATATTTCCATTTCCAAAGTCAGTTTTCGAGGTCCTCCATATGTTATGAGCAGAGATACACAAGGACATTCTGAGGAGAGTATTTCTAGACAGACTTCTGTAGAGCATGTCCTTTGCTTTAGCATTTTTCTGAACTAGCTGACGATCTTCCTCATCATATTCCTCTACTCTTTTGTTGCACTTGTTACCTTCACCATCCAATTTGGATGGGAGAATTGGTCCATGACTAATAATTATCTATAAGTCAAAGTCAGTAGCCTGAAGAAATATTTCCATACGTAGCTTCCATTCATCATAGTGGTGTTCATCAAATAAATGAGGTCTTCCAATGTGCATTCCGAGCTGTACTGGGGGTTCTGTCTTCACATTTTTGTATTCATCAATCATAGCATAGAGACTCATAGCATCATCCTTATTTTCTTCCTCTTGATCTCTCCCACTATCCTCATATGCTTCCAAGAATGCCTGCTTCATTGCTTAAGTAAATCCTTTGCCAAGGATTTTTCCTTTGTTGGAACCCTTTTCTCTCATGTTTTCTCATTTTTCCTTCTTAGTTCGTTCTTTCCTCCGCTCAATTTCCACATTGGGCAGTCCTTTACCATGTTATCTAGCTTGCCACACTTGTAATATCCATCATAGTTAGCTTTATATATCTGCTTGTGTTTACTACTAGTCTTTCTCTTGGATGCACTTTTGGAGTTCTTCATGAACCTCTTGAATTTGGCAAACATTGCTAGATCAGGATCATCATAGTCAGATTCATCATAATCAGATGCTTTAAGAACCAATGCCTTATCAAATTGAGTGATTTAAAAGCCTAAATTCATTAGAATTTCACAAGGAATCCATTGGAAGCAGTAAAACGCGTGAACAGTATACCTATAATGAGCAGGTTGAGTTTTCTTCCAATTTTGGAACGGGAAGAAGCTTCTAAGGCGATTTTTAAGAGAGAAAATCAGTGGGTATCACAGAGGTAAGTGATTTGATTATTAAAACTCATTTATGGGTGATTATAGACCATAATCCCATTCTTTAATTCATGAAAAA
>MU697975.1:204285-217010 GCA_026770625.1 Nicotiana glauca
GTATTGATATTTGATTTAAGTATTTAATTAATTGGTTTTGAGCTTCATGCTCGGTTGAGAGAGAGTGAATGGTCGGGCTTGCCTAGCATTAGTGTTGGGCGCCATCACGACCGGGTTTGGGGTCGTGACAAAGGACCTTTGTTAACTATGGTTCATAGTTCATAGTCTTCAGTTGTCAAGAAATCTTCCATTCTTGCTTTCCACCAATTGTAATATTTTCTATTGAACAGGGGTGGTCTGGTAGTTGATTGTCCTTCATTAGTTCTATCTTTCTTCCAATATCTCTCTAGGTGTTAGCCATGTAAATGAGAGAACCTTCTCTGATACCAATTGTTAATTTGTGTGCCTTTATGGATTGCTAAAGAACTTGATTCATTACCGTGTTCCTTAAGCATAAAATAAATAAGAAATAAAATAAACACAATGATTTTACGTGAAAAATCACCCCGCTCAAAAGGTGCAAAAAATACGACCTACCACATAGGATGTTCAACTCCAACTCCACTAGAATAATGAGCCAAAATATATCAATTACAAGATTGTAATTCAATTCTCTCCAGTACTCCTACTACTCCTATTTGATACTCTAACTTGTAAAGCAAATTACTCACTCCAACTCATTAATTGTTTATGATGTTTGATTACAACTCAATTTCCTAAAATTCATTTATTAGACTGACTTGGAAGAATACAAAAGCAAGTACTCAACGCAAGTAAAAACAACTTATATCACTTTAGTTGATGTGTGAAAGGGTAGTTTAGAAGTCCAAAGTCAATCCTATTTGAACACAACTTGAGATCTTCTAGGAGTCATATTCAAGGTCAGCTTCCTCTTTGATAGGACTCTTATTGTTCCAAGGATTCTCCAAGCTTTGGGACTTTTGTCTCTGACTGAATTATCCGTATATTTGTGAGCAATGACTCTTATCACTTATAGCAGCCATCTTCCACCAAACTCGGACCCGGGTAACTTTGAGATAAAGTTATTGTCTTGTACATACGTATAAGTATCAATCATGAGGAGTTGGTCCTTTAACCTGAGGAGCTGGTTCTTCACAACATGTAAGCAGCTACACTAAGGACCTGGTTTTTTTAGCAGTTAGTCATACTTTGTTAATCATCAAAACTTCAATACTCAACAGGACCTTGTTTCCTTTATGAAACGTTTGAAGTTCATCAAACAATAGAATGCTCCACATTTCAGTGTCCTTGTGGACATGCGGATGTAGAAATTAAGTTTTCATACGTCCAGTAGAACCACGATTTTGAATTGTGTGAACGCAAAATGCCTTGTGCACTGGACTCTATATGTGTGTGTGTGTGTGTTGTGTGTGTGTGTGTAAAATAAGTAAAAATAGAATTATTTATACTCGTACTTTTAACTCACAACTCGTGTTATTTAAATCTTGAAATATATATATGTATGTGTGTGTGTAAAATAAGTAAAAATAGAATTATGTATACTCAAACTTTTGAGTTAATTTTACCCACGGTCATTGAATTTTTGTGTTTGTTACCCAAAAGTCACTTTTTTTTTGTTACGTAAAAATTATTTAACTTTATGTTCATTACATAAAAATCACTTTTCTTTCTTTTGTTACACAAAAATTATTTTACTTTGATCTAGTTATCACAAAAGTTACATTTTTATTTGAAAAGTCTATTATGCCCTTGATATTATATAAACCTTCATATTTATATAATACCTTCTATATTATATACTATATAATATATTTTTACCTATGTAATTTATTTATAAATAAAATAACTTAATATTATTTTATTTATTATTTTTATAATATAGATTTTAGACAAGGTGGGTTGCTCTGGTGGTAAGCACCCTCCATTTCCAACCAAGAGGTTGTGAGTTCAAGTCACCCTAAGAGCAAGGTGGGGAGTTCTTGGAGGGAAGGATGTCGGGGGTCTATTGGAAACAACCTCTCTACGAAAGGTTGAGGTAAGGTTTGCGTACACATTACCCTCCCCAGACCCCACTAGTGGGATTATACTGGATTGTTGTTGTTGTTGTTGTTGTTGTTGTATATTCGAATGTTTAATTTTTCTTAACGTTAATTTTCAAGATATAATAGTAGCGTTATAAAATAACTTTTTTCAGCAATTCTTATTTTTGAATTTAATTGACCGACCAAAGTTGGTTGATAATTTCCGACTAACTTTGGTCAATACGCCCTTCCGACCTTCAAAATACCGACCACACATTAATGGTCGCATTTTGGACGGTTATTGGCCATTACCGACCAACTTTGATTGGGTATTTTGGATGGTTTTTCCCGAATTTCTAGTAGTGTAATTTTTTAAATAATCAATTGCCCAGGTAAATCCCCAAGAAAATATTCCCTGCTAAATTAGCATGTAGAGTTACCTAGGGATTTTAGTTCAGATTAACATATGGTTTCTTTCCTCATTTTCTTTGTTTGTTTACCTACAAATTTTCTCACGGAAATGTACTTGCCAATTTATTTCTCTATTAATATATATTAAAGTTACTGACAAATTTAATAACGCTTCTAATATATCTTGAAAATTAACGTTAAGAAAAAAATTAAATATATGAATATATAGATAAATAATAAATAAAATAATATTAAGTTATTTTATTTATAAATAAAATACATGGTTAAAGATATATTATATACTAGTATTACATAAGTATGAAGGTTTATACAATATCAAGGCAATAATAGACTTTTCAAGTATAAATTTAACTTTTGTGATAATTAGAGCAAAGTAAAATAATTTTGGTGCAACAAAAGAAAGAAAAATGACTTTTGTGCAATGAACACAAAGTTAACTGATTTTTGCATTAAAAAAACAGAAAAGTGAGTTTTGTATAACAAACCCAAAAATTCAATGATCATGAATAAATTTAACCCCATACTTTTAACTCACAACTCGTGTTGTTTAAATCCTGAATCCCACTGCTTGTGGAACTTGTTAGGCCATTGTTGATACCCAATTTTTCTCTGAGTATTTTATATATCCAAAATACTTTCAAAAATAACATATATATATATATATATATATATATATATGAGCACACCCAAGAGTTTTGGTACTTTATCAAATTTTTTAATAATTTTTAAACCAATTTATTACCTATTTTTATACCATAAAATCCAATAATTATTCCAAAA
This sequence comes from Nicotiana glauca, assembly GCA_026770625.1. NCBI lineage: Eukaryota > Viridiplantae > Streptophyta > Magnoliopsida > Solanales > Solanaceae > Nicotiana > Nicotiana glauca. The sequence continues at coordinate 207,441 of MU697975.1, forward strand.
ACTATCATTTTGGCAAATAGCTTATTTTTATTCTCATATTTACACCAAAATATGACTAACATGATTTTTGTACATTTTTACAAATTCACTTAGTATTTTAAAACTAAATTGCACATAATTGCAATATTAGCCCCTTTCAAGATTTAATTATAATTATATTTATAAAATTGACTCCAATATTTTTAATTCGATAATTATGTATTATTAATCATTTTAGTACATTTGATTTACTTCTAGAAATTACTTTACTATTTTTTATAAATTAAACAAGGGAAAAGTGGCTATTTAAAAACTAGCCCTTTTTGCATTTCAAATTTTAATGGAAATTGAGACCAATTTCAGCCCCAAACCTGAGACCAATTCCTTAACCTAATACCCATTTAACTGACCCAACCCATAACCCTTTTAATCCTGGTCGTTGATCATTTAGATCAACGGCCACCGTTCCCCCTTTCCTTTTTAATTCTAAACTACCCCCAAACCCTCCCCATTTCTCTCAAAGACGCCGACTCTAATCCCTCGTCTCTCTCAAACGCTCTCACCCACTCGAAACCCTAACAGTCGCCTACCTCTTTTCGACCTCAAATCCACCGGAATCCATAGCTAATCTAACCATGGACTACTGCTCTCACATGTCTGGTGCCTGAAGATTCGAAGGCCAGTCTTCGAGGATCTTCACCCAGACCTTCATCGATTCAAGATTTTCCGCCATTTCCGGCCCTCCTCCAGCGTATCTTAGCCTCCTAAGCCTGGTTCCGACCTTATCGACTCAGATCTGATCTCGTGACTTCCAAGCCTTTCTCGTCCTTTAGGGTTCTTAGAAACCCTAGCCTATTCAAGGTTCTTTTTCTTCTTATTCGTTTAGATCTGTGCTAGATCTATGATGTGTATGATGTTTAAAGCAGTTTCCCCAAACATCCTTTTTTTCAAAACCCTTTGATTTTAAATTAGGTTTTCTGAGTCTGTCTTTTAAATGTTTTGTTTGATTCATCTGCTTAGCATCTCTAGGTGATGGAAAGCCCTAATTTTTTTGAATTTTGTTTGATTTTTAAGTCTACATGTTGGTGTTCGTTTGATTTACTGCTTAAGTGTGAAAGCCCTAATTTTAGGGTTTATTTGAGACTGTAAGACTATTTATGTGTTTATCTGCTTATTTTCTCTAAATCTGATTGATTCTGGAAAACCCTAGTTCTTTGGGGGTCTGTTTGAGTTCCTGAAGTTCTTCGTCTGTTCGAGATTTGCTCGATCTGATTCTTTTACTTTAGCATGTAATTCTTTTGGTTCTAAGTTCTTGCTACTTCTCAAACTCGTCTATGATTCTCACTCGACTCTTTGCATGCTTCTGATCCTTTGTCTGTCACTGGAACCTGACTTACGTGGCTATCATGTGATTATGGTCTTTCTCATGAGAACAGCCTCACATGCCTAAGGCTATGCATTCCTTTATATGTTAAATTTCCCTCTCAAAGTAGCCCTTAATTATGGGCTGACTTCAAATCTCTTTGTGTGATTCTGATTGCACTCTTGTAATTGATTCTTTCCTTATTGTACTGATTTCCCTGCTTCTCAGACCTATTTGAATGCTTGCCTTGAAATCTCGACCCCTGCCTTTCCTACTCAAGTTGATTGATTCCCTTACCTTGATTATATTGGTATTGGATTCTTATAGACCTTTCCTTGATTAGAGTCTGATGAACCAAGCCTCTATAACCTACTATGTACCTGTACTATGCTTGAAATACTTCCTTATTAGTCATATTCAGCCTGTGTGATCTCTTTCCTTGTTTAGCACTTGCATGTTACCATTTGATTTTTGATTCCTTAATTAAGGGAAGTCTTTGATACTGTTTATTCTAATTGACACTTGTTCCCCTAATTATTGCTGAACTGGAATCCCTACCTTATTTCTTACCTGTTTTTACACTATAAATACTCTCCTCCCTTCTCTTTGAACACACGAACACAGAACAATCTGAGTTTACAAATCACTCTCACTTAAACTCTCTCTTTCTGATACTTGCACTGTTGTGGACTTTGTTTACCTTCTTCTACACTCTTTTGCTTCTATACTGGTATGTCTCAATTAGTTTACATGTCTCAACAACAATGTGTTTAATTCTGCCCATTTGTCTCTAGCATATTGTCGCATGTTTCCCCTTTCCTTTAGTCAGTATTTAAATTATGTATGCAATTAATGGTTTGTCATGAATTTGATACTTTATGAATTCCCTTACCCTTTACCCTTTGCATGTGAGTTATGGTTCAGGGAATAACAGCACTCCAATATTGTTGTCTATGTCCTGAACTGGATTCTTTGAATCCCAAACTCAATCAATTCCCATTCCTTTTCCCCCTCTATGTGTTTGAGCCCTGGACTTGGGTCTGATAATGTCCTAATCACTATCCAAACTTTAGTCTGACCTTCAAAGGTCTGCCCCTAACTTGTTCAACCAAACAAGTGGTCAGGGGTGTGCCAGCCTACTTTGTGGCTAGGTATGACCACCGCCTGACATGGCTCCCCAATTCCCTTTCACTTTGCACTTACTCCTAGCTATAAGTTCTTCCCCTCTCTTGCAAGCCATGTTTTGGGACCCCTGAGCTCCCTCTGAACTTGGATGCCTGAGAGTTGGCTCTTACACACTGCACTATTCTAATTCTGATAGTATCCTGGGTGTAAGCAATGACTGGAATCCTTGAGATTCCTTGGAACTTTGAAACACCTTGGATAAAGAGAAGGCTTTAGAAATTCGGATCTCGGAAGTGGCTCAATCGCATGTTATTAGACATTAATGTTGAATTAGTCTCCTCGGATCTAGCTGTTAGCTTTTGATGTACCTTTTATTTTCCAGTTCGATTCATTGGGTTGTAATAATTTTGTATGAAACTTGGGGAGTATAGTAAAAAGGTGTGGGAGGGGTCTTTACTTTTTCTTGCATTCAATGGGTAGAAATCATGAGTTAGGACTTTTATTTTCCATCACACTAGAAATCCTGCCTATAGGGTCGTAATACGGATTCAATCACATAGAGACCATGCCTATAGGATTTAACGCAATTCACCTAGAAAGCATGTCCATAGGGTTTAACATTCATGTTTTGTAATTACGCATATAGCAATCATGTCTATAGGCTCTTGCATTTCTGCATACACAAATATCATTAGGCAAACCGTTATAGGCTTAACAACAAAGTTGCATATAGACATCATGTGTACAAAACTCCCATTAATGTCATGAAAGGGTGTTAAAATTAGTAGACGTATAGAAAGCATGCCTATAGGAAATCTCGTCTTTAACAATCTCATTCGTTTCTAAAACAGTACCAATTGCTGAACTCGTATCTATCTAAAACTGGTAATTTTCTACTTCTTTCCTGAAACCCGCTAAAATTGGTAAACCCTTTCTAATAATCAATCTGCACTTTCCTGAAGCTTGTAAACCTTTTAATCGGTCTGCATCCTTTCTGAAACAACTGGTAATTCTTTTCTTAAATCAGTTTGCATCTTTTCTCTTTGTCAAAACTGATAACTCTTTTCTCTAAAATCAACCTGCATCTTTTCTGAAACTACTGGTAACTCTTTGCATCTTTCCTGAAATTAATAGATCTTACGCCTATTTATTATTCAACACATAGACAAAAGGTTGGCTAATTAATGAATTGGGTCAGTCCCTGATAACGGTATTCGAGTTGCCTAATGCAGACTTTCTATCTAAATATACGTGTTGAACCAGTCCGATCGCTGCTTAATTTAAATCTAAGACCAAATCAGTATTTGTCAAGGCATGCTAAACTAAATGATTGCTTGACTTTTGGGGTTAATTTGAGCCTTGTATGATTGTTTGTTCTCCCCTTTTATTTGATGCTTGTTTTGAATGTCGAGCTAGAATTTTATCCTTTAAACTCCATAAAGGCCTCCATCCCTTTCTTTTCCCTCTAGGATTAGAAGTCCTAATACCCTGGGATTGATAGGATTGGGACGGGTAGTAGCATGCGATAAGTAAACGATATCGTTCCGCGCTTTAATACCTTAACGGGGTGGGAAGGGTAGACATGGAGATGATGATTACACGATAACACTCCGCGTACAATTGAGTACCAGTGTTGTGTGAATGATCCATGTAATGTATAAACCTAGGACCCCTTTTCCTTCTTTATTAGTTTAATAATTTTTTCTGAATCTCTAAAGCTATTGCATTTTTTTGCTTCTCACATGATTTTCGGGTTATTTGCACTAAGTACTTGACCTTTCCCTCTACTTGCACATTTTTTACAAAAAAAAAAAAGAATTGCTCCTTCAAATTACGGCACTTCTTTTAACCTTTTGTGCTTCTTGTACTTGTTTATTTACATTTGCATCTAAAGTCACAATTGTAGCATGGCCGGGAACCACACTAGTGGATCTTGAGGGGTGACTAACACCTTCCCCTCGAGATAATTTCAAGCCCTTACCCAAAACTCTGGTTTTCATCTTTTCTTCTAAAAGTGTCCTAATGCACTATAATCATTAGGTGACGATTCTCCAAACTCTAAAAAAAAAACAAATTCCCAAAGTGGGGAAAAGAGTTGTCTTCCCGAATGTCGTGAACCCGATTCCGCTTTAGGGAAAAAAAAGGGGGCGTCGACAGCCATCTCCAACCTTGCCCCCATTTTTTATCCATAAAATGGGGACAACTTACTCCAACCATTCCCCCATTTTTTTCCCAAACTTTTTTATATTCTTCTCTCTCTTCTATATTATATTATTATCTTTCATTTCAATTTTATTTTTTAATTTCCATTAAATAAATTCCATCTTTTATTTTTATTAATTTGTAAGTTTCATCATTAAAATAATTCCATAAAATTTTAAATAATATAATTTATAAGAAATTATTATAGATTAACTAATTTTAAATAAAAGTGAAATCATTGTGATACAAGATTAATTAAATACATATTACATAACGATAAAATTCATTCGAAATACTAGATAGATATTCAACTTCAATCTCTAGTATTCTCCCTACTAAGTTATTATGTTATTTACTATAGTTTTAATTTTTATGTATTTTAATTTAATGTATTTTTAATTGTCATGTATTTTCAATTTTAATGTATTTTTAATTTTACTTTTTAATTTTAGCAACATATAATATTTTATATTCGCACCTTTCAATTTTAACAATATCTAATATTTTATATTTGCACCATTCATTTTTTGAGATAATTCTATATTTTTGTATAATTAACTTATAATTTTACATAAAAATAATAAATGCACGAAAATTAATTTATCAAAATTATACACCAAAGTTAAGATATAATATTAATATTACAAAGACATGACATAAACATAATTAGGTATATATAAAGAGATAAATTAAAAGATTAAATAATAAAATAATAATAATAATAAAAAATTAATGAATAGTAATAGGGGAGATAAAAAATTTACCCCGTATTTGAGGGAACACTATTCATCCCCCATTTGAGAGGTTTTAGATGTCCTACAACTCACGGTTATTTCTTGGGGGTGGGGTTTCTGACATGAGAGAGGAAACCTTTCAAGTGAAGGAAAAGCAAATACAGGTCAAGGCAAAAAGTTTGGTGAAGCTTCCTTAGCTATTGTATGCGAGAACAGCTGGGAAATGTTCAAACTTGACAAAGTCGAAGCAGTTACTTGAAAGTATTGAGTTAGTAATATGGTCTAATATTCATTTATTTGTAAATTAATACTACAACTATTGAAGTAGGCAACTTAATTTCTAGCACAAGCAATGGTTAGTTTATTATGCTTAAATCTCTTGCAGTGCCTTCATTTGAAACTTTCAATGATGGGGTTTGTGTCCGGTCATATATTTATAGTGTTAAAATGGAAAACAACTCTTCAACTTTTAAATGATGTGTTAAAACTCTTTTCTTTTTTCCTTTTGACACTTTTTACTTGTCAAGAGTTGATTTGACTACTTATATTAAAGTTAAAATTTGAATTGATCAATTCATTCTTTAGAAATTAAAATATTACACAAAAGTAGTATAAGAGTAAATTTTCTAACATCAAATAGTTTGTTTTGAAATGTTAGTCCCCTAAATTTTTTGACAAAGAGCAGCAAATTTCATTTCAATTTCAACTAACGGGAAAACACACGCAGCAACAATGGGACCACTGACCACTGAATTCTCGGTATTCTCACTTCTCTGTTTTCCGAAGATCCTTATTGAGTAGTTGTAGTTTTTTTGTCCTCTTCTGCCACAAGCAAACAAAATTTTGGTTTTCCTCTCGATGTGTGGTATTCGTTTTGAGGTTTTAAATTCGGATTCATCCCAAACAATTCTATATTTGAAATTATCGCACCTCCTTTTTTACATACCTATTCCGAAAGATAAATATATAAGGGAATTTTTTCAATTTTAAGTGACATTATTCGAATTGAGATTATTTATTTATTTTTAGAATCACCACTTGGGAGATTTATGGTATGCCAAGTCACCGGTTTGAATTCCGAATCGAGGAAAGGGTTTGACTCTGTCTTACCGTCGCGAACCAGAAATCCGGGTAAGGAATTCTGTTAACCTGGGAGAAGGTGTTAGGCATTCCCGAGTTCCGTGGTTCTATCACGGTCGCTCAAATGCTATATTTGACTAAAATCTAATTTTACTACATGTTAAACCTACAATGCAATTTTAAAGTTATTTTACCGCTTTTTATCAATTATTATTTTATTTAAGAAAGTGAACGTCGTTTAAGAACGTATTTTCGGATCATGTCACATGAAATGCACCCGGATCCTTGACACATTCCTATTCAACGTTTTCGGATTTAGATTTGGGTTGCATGAAATGCACACCCGTATTTAGGAAGGTAAAATTATTAAAAAGCGCGCCTGAAGTGACTAACGTATTATTTACTTTTGGAAAGGCCTTGAAATTTGCTAAACGGCCCGTCCCGAATCTCTAAGTATATATTTTTTTTAATTAAGTACTTAATGAGGGCCCCACAATTGTATATTTGATTTGGCGAGGCACGTCTTATTTTTATTATTAAAAGTCCAACCTAAAGCAAACTAAAATTTTCTATTTATTTGTCTCTAAAGGCTAATTAATTCACAAATATAAATTCGGACTCCGAATTCAAGTCCGAATTCAAACAAAAGGGAAGGACCTTTTAGCTTGAACCCGCTACCTAATTCGAAACCCAATTTTATATTTATGATTTACTTCCCTATATGCTTAATATAATTCAGTATGGTTTTTAATATCTGGGCCTGGAATCTTTGGCCCAAGTATGCAAATATTATTGTATTGCCTAAGATAACATAGGCCCAAAATTAAATCACATGGGTCAATCAATTTTGCTGGCCCGCGTCGTAGCCCAGGTTCACAGCTGGCTAAGTTGTGTGAAGGGGTTGAATGGATCGAATCCTTGGAACAACATATCATTTTTTGATCACATTAATCTAACTAATTCCAAAACCCACTTCCCTTTTTGAAATTGATGCGTTTTTTTATTTTTTATGATGAAGGCCAGATTTAAATTTAAGACTATTTTAATTATTTTTACTACTTGAAATGAAAAGCTAAACAATGGTACAATCTAAAATTTTGTGAAAATTCATACCAATTTATGAACAAATTCATTAAAATTTGAATGTCAGCACTGATGACTGAAACTTAAAAAAAACTACATTACAGCTTCAATTGACAAATGTGATCAAGCAACTCAACTCAATCTAATTCTAACATATTATTCTACTATTATAAGCTAATACCAATTAAAATGAGTTTCTATTTGTGTCACGATCCAGATTTATCCCACCATCGGGCGTCGTGATGGCGCCTACTAACGTAGCTAGGCCAGTCAATCATTTCACATTCTCTATCCAACCTCAATAATATAATATTCTAACAACAATTAAATAAATACGGAAGTCTTTAGTTTTAAAAAAACGATATAAAAATGCAGAAGTTGAAACACATCACTACCCAAAATCTAGTGTCACTAGCTCACGGACTACTATAGAATACTACAATAAGTCTGAATGAAAGAAAAATACATATGTCTGTTTCGATACAATGAAAACAAACTGAAATAAAGGAAAGGGACTTCGGTCTGTGAACGCCAGCTAGGCTACCTCGAGAGTCCCTGGACTGAAGATAGCTCCCAGATAGAAAGCCTACAGCTGTTGTCCGAAAGCTGCTCCTGGATCTGTGCACAAAGAAATGTACAGAATGTAGCATCAGCACAACCGACCCCATATGCTGGTAAGTGCCTGGCCTAACCCCGGCGAAGTAGTGACGAGGCTAGACAGGACCTACCACAATTAACCTGTGCAAAAATAATATACAAGTGCGAGAAAAACAGTAATAGAATAATACAAATTAAAGCTGGGAGGGAACATGCTATCAGGGAGTACTAGATGGAACTAGAACATTAAAAACAACAGCAGATCTACTACGGGTTTCATGATGCATATATTTACAATGGACGGCGCGCCACACGATCCCATAATATATAACATAAGTGGACGGCGCGCCACACGATCCCGTAATGTAGTATATAAGTGGACGGCGTGCAACACGATCCNTCTGTGAACGCCAGCTAGGCTACCTCGAGAGTCCCTGGACTGAAGATAGCTCCCAGATAGAAAGCCTACAGCTGTTGTCCGAAAGCTGCTCCTGGATCTGTGCACAAAGAAATGTACAGAATGTAGCATCAGCACAACCGACCCCATATGCTGGTAAGTGCCTGGCCTAACCCCGGCGAAGTAGTGACGAGGCTAGACAGGACCTACCACAATTAACCTGTGCAAAAATAATATACAAGTGCGAGAAAAACAGTAATAGAATAATACAAATTAAAGCTGGGAGGGAACATGCTATCAGGGAGTACTAGATGGAACTAGAACATTAAAAACAACAGCAGATCTACTACGGGTTTCATGATGCATATATTTACAATGGACGGCGCGCCACACGATCCCATAATATATAACATAAGTGGACGGCGCGCCACACGATCCCATAATATAATTCATAAGTGGTCGGCGAGCCACACGATCCCATAATATTATTCATAAGTGGTCGGCGTGCCACACGATCCCATAATATAATTCATAACACTGATAATCTCTCCAAAGGATGTCCCATTAGGGAAAAAACATCAACATAACAGTTAAACCCGGCAAGGGTACAGCTAACAGCCCAACTATCCTGGCAAGGGATAATTCAATTGTAACAGTCTACTCGTCCCGGCAAGAGAATCATTGCTTCACAAACTCTTTTAGTTCGTTTCGTTCTTATCCAACACTTTACATGGAAGTTATCAATTTAACAAGACAGTTGTGTCATATCTTTCAAATTAAAAACATTTACGACTCACGGTCATGCTAGATATCGGTGTATAGATACTCATCAACTTGCCTATACATCGTACTCGATCATTTAGCAAATAGCAATCAAAACACTCTAATCTTAATCCCTCAAGCCAAAGTTAGATCAAACACTTACCTCGAAGCGATACAAAAATCACTATGAAACGATGCCCTTGCCATGAGTATCCGACTCCAAATGGCCCAAATCTATTCAATTCAAT